>LBFL01011039.1:11728-30863 GCA_000988845.1 Hypochthonius rufulus
ATATATTGCTACGGTCACCCTAATTGTGACTTTCTTTTAGACCATTATCTCATTTAAATGACTCAATAGTTTCCAAATAAATAGGGTGACCGTAGCAATATATCCATAAGTTTCCGTGCTTTAACAACATATCACATGATGTAAAGTAAAACTTCAATACAACATACATTAACTAGCACATTTAAGAACTGAATTTTAATGAAATTTCAAAAGTAATATGGGTTTCTCTGTCGCTGATTAACTACCATTTGTGTTTGTTTTCTATTTTGCATTAGAGAATGCAAATTTATCAAAAAATAAAATATGAATATAGCAAAATTAATCCAGAATTTAATTCTGGATTAAACAATACTATTTTTTAAGATTTTTTATCGGAGCTTAAAATGTACCATTATTTGAAATACTAAAATGTCTTTGGTTTTGTTTATTATTAAACTGCAACATGAACATGAACATAACACAATATTTCCTGAACATAATTTGTCGCGAAAAATTAATTTAATTTAATTTAAAAAAATAAAAATAAACTAATATTTTTCAAAATAAGAGAAAACAAAATATAGTTTATTTAAGTTAAACTTTAATATTCTCTATTTTGCATCACTACTTTTGACGATATTTTTTAAATTCCAACACTTTGTGTTTAACTTTTAGATTTAACTGTAAAATAATATCTAAACTTTTGTTTTGCAGTTCAACGACACTTGTTTCTGCATAATTTATTAATGAATAATTTTATTACAAAAGTTAGATAATTATGATAATTAAATTTTAAATTAAAATCTAAATTTTTACAATTAATAAATGATAATATACATTATTAATAACGCTAAAAAATATAATTTTAATAATAAAAATAAAATACTGATTAAATAAATTTAATTTTTTCATAAATAATGCTACTGTTAGAATATTTAGTACAGAACGTGCATGTGCTTAATAAATAGCTTAATAAATAGTTTGTTAACCGATGAGTAAAAATCTATATCTTTTCTTTATCGATACTATTATTTTTTTAATAATTGTCTTGATAATTTTATTTAAAAATTAGATAAGATAATGGTTTTTAATCCATCGGTCAAGACTACTTAGCCTCTACTTATGTGCAAATTGGGACCCGTGTATATGCAGTACATCCTGTATGTGGAGAGATGCAAAAAATAAAAATTTAATTAGAGTATTAAACTATTTTTTTGTTTATGAAATATAATTAAAAATATAATTAAAAAATATAATTATGCATTAAATACTTAAATGAATAAATTATGTTGATTTTTGTTTATGTATTTTTAAATCAGATTAATTTGGGATATTAATTAGTGTATTATATCATAGTCTGAATCATTTTCCTAATTAAATACCAGAGTAATATCTGTTGACCTTTATTTTAAATCAATTACCAGTTCCATGACCCATGACTTTAAGAAAAAGTTTCATTCATTTCTATTTTTAGATTTTATTACATTCGTTTACACTTTTATTCATTTCACAACTATAGTAACGAAAGGGTTTATAAACTCTGTTTCGTGAGTATTAATTTTAGTTAATTATTCAGGTGAATTGACTAAAGTGATCACTGATCCTGTGATTATAACAATAATCATATCTGATTCTGTATCATATTTATGTTCATCAATACTCATTAAATATTTAAATATAAACTTTTATTGAATTTTACTTTTGAATAAAGTTCAAGATAATGTTAACCTTAAATTTAATCTGTAAAAATTCAATTTTCATTAGTACCGGTTCTGTGATAACTATCGGTGTTCACTAAATGTTACTCCCCTTTTATTATGAAATATTTAAATTTTTTGTATTTTCAATAAAATTAATCAATTTTTTAATATCGCCCGTATCTTAATTTTAGTCCGCGAATAAAGTCTAAACTATTGTTTAGGCCTTTATCTATAAAATCGTAAACTTTCAGACTCTAGTGTTTGGATTTTTCCAGTAAATTTTTCCAGAAAATTCAATATGCAGTGCCATCACGTGTCCGTGCATGACATTTCCGGCAGCATTTAAAGCATTAGTAATATATTTTGAAATACTTTGTTTGATCGTGATTAATACGGTCATTATCTAAATTAGCGTTAAATTAGCAATAATTAGTGACAAATTTGTTATTGAAAAGAATCATTATCTTAAACATACGCAAAAACATAATCTTTAATTACATGCATCGTCAGATATTCTATACCTGAATTATTCATGAATTCATGTCAGTGTCACGCAAATATCTTTAAGTACCATATAATTAGTTATTTAAAAACTTTAATGATTAATATTAAATTCAATTATTACAATCATTATTTGACAATGGATTGGAACGTCATTGGGACTTAACTATGGAATTTCTAAAATACACAACTATCGGAATATACTAAAAAAATTATGCCTGAAAATGAATTTCTCAGAAAAAGGGAAGAAAAATGTTTGACAATATAAGGCATACATTTTTACTGTTAATTATGGCAATTGTCAAACATAATTATAAACAATTGCATAATTTTTTCATTCAAAAAGTACGAAATATAATTATAGTAAAGTTCAAAAAAATAGTATCAGTATGTTAATGATGATTATTAATGTCGATATTGGAAGGAATGGACACTGTGTATGTCGGCGTTTCGAGTTCCTCGTGTTTCTTCATTTTAGTCCCCTGTTGTAGTTTATAATGGTTAATAATATCCTGATCTGCGGGACACGACTGAGTGAACGCGTCCAATTGGTACATGTGGTACATGTATCGCCATATATAAACATATTCTTCGGGTATTTCGACATCAGCAAAATATTTACCTAAAAATACATTATCAATGAAAAAACATATAAAACATATCATAAAACATATCATTATTGAGTTAATGATATTGAAATAGTGAATTAATGATGGTGCTAATGCATTACCCGCAATCCTAATATGCTGCAGTCGCGGCATAAGTTCGCAATCAAAACAGCACATTGTATCACCAGTCAAAAATCGCGATCCTCTTTCACCTAAATGTTTATTAATGTTCTTCAATTGGGTCGTCAGTGCCTTCTTTGATGCCTCTTCTTTCTTTGCCAGCATCAGTTTAAATTTCTGATAACAATTATTATCATTACAATCAATACACAGCAAATATATCATTTATATGCATGTGAAAGCATTTGCCAAAAACTAAATATATACATTATACATATATACATATATACATATATATATATATATATGTATACATGTATGTTATGTATATTTATGTATATATACATATACACACACATATACACACATATACATTACTATACACATACACTATAAAGATTCTCAATTGTGGTTGCAGTTTCCTTATCAGATATGAACAGATTGTGTCCTCCGGGAATGCTCTTCATGATGTATCGCTCAATCTTCTCATTCTCCAGCACTGCCTGACCCCTGTCAATTAAGATTGGCGGAGGTGTGGAGTCAAAATTTGACCTAAAGTCAGGCGGTGGTTTCAACATATCAACTGTCGTAACCTGTCAAAACATGCAACAATGTGTAAACGCCAATGTTAATTATAATTGTTGCAATTTTAGGTAAAAATGGGGGGGATACGGTACCTTCAATGATATGGTCTTTAATTCCGCGAGAAGATAGAGGTCCATGAAATACTCCTGACAGAAGAGACACGCACCTTTACGCCGCCCATCGATTGTGGATGCCTGTAAAATGGTGACACAACAATAACCATTTAAATACAATTATTATTGTTATAAATAAGCAATTTATTTTAAGCGTTATTTAAATTAAGTACAATGAAATTGTGTAAAAAATAAGCGTACGCTAAAGTCAAATGACCATGATCTTTGTTGTTTGGCGTAGCGCTTCACGATTCACATAATTCAGGAATTAAATATATTAAATATATGCACCGCATGCGTATCAAATTAACATTTTAAGGAATGTGATTATTATTTTTTTATTATTATGCAAAAACCATTCGTTATAACAGTTTTCTCCGTGTAAAGTGTTAATGTGGGCGCTGTTAAATGAGCACATATACTATAATTAAGGTAAATCGTCTTTCGCTCTTAGGCTTTCCTCGCAGATGCAAATGTGCGTGAGTGTTGCGTTCGATTACAATTGTTTTAAATAACAAATGATGATAATCATCATCATCATCTCCATCATCGTATTGACCCAATTTTAAAAATCATGATTCGCATGTATATATACATATATATATATAAATGTATATAATGATCCGTCACCGCTTCCATAGCGATTCGCTTCATTTGACCGTAGCGGTTACAATCATTTTAACATTTTATTGTATTGAATTTCTACGCATTAAAAAACTTCACTTTCAATTCATGTCATTTGTGAGACATAAAAAAGAGTGAAAATAGTCTAATGTAAACTGCCAATTTTTGCAACGATCATAACTGATGCGTGAAGATACGGTTTATATGAGGCTATTATTAAAACGCCATCACAAAGGCACATCACCGGGTAACGGTGCGGGGGTTCAACACGTATCAAATAATATGAAAATACCGCAATCATTTGTAAAAAAAGAACAAATGATTTATCACCATTCCTTTACGCCCCAATACCATAGATATCAGGAACTTTGCCAAATAGCAAAATAGAAAAATTAATACTAATTTAGTATGGTCATTACTGCTCCCAATTGGTACTGAAACAACATGAGTGATAAGAATGACAGTTATTCGTGAAGTATGATATAAATACGTAAATGCATAAAATGCGATAATAAATAAAATAATATACGTGATAATGTACGTGATGCTAATAAAAACACTATTCTAATATAAAAAAAAAAATTTTTAAAAATAACAGACTCAAACAGAGAGAAAATATTTAAATAATAATCGTGCCAATTATTGGTCGGTACACATTCCAGCACAAGAGAGTCGTATATTTTCTAAAATAACTAAATTCTAATTTCCGTTCAATGGTCGTTCAACAGACACTAATTTTTGCAAAGGGCAAAACGCAAGCTCACATATTTTAAAAAAGTGGGCCATGGAATCATTATTATTATTATTACGGTAGGAAACTGCAGACACTAAACAAGTGAATTGAGTGAGCAAAAAACCTCATAATGCTATACTATGCTATGCTATGCCATACTATACTATGCTATGCAAGTACAATGTCCCCATTTTTTGTTTGATAACGTATAACGTTTAAAATAATATTTTAAAATTGTTAAAACACATCCAACATTTTACACACCATCAATTGACCCAATCATTTATTAGAGATTCGTGAGGATTGACTCGTGATGCTACCGCATCATGTCATGAGGCATTTACAAGTATTTCACTGTATGTACCATCGCTTTGTTTTGCATGTTTAAATGGGCATATCCAAAACACTCTTTAAAACAAGTTAATTGTGGGCTCATTCCGTAGGAAATAATGCAAATCAATATACGTTTAAACTACTCAAACGCAAACATATTGTGGGGGAATTTTTTTTGTTTACAATAGAGGGGTTTTTACGCGTAAATAGCAACGGTTTATGACTCAGGCGAAAGGATTGTGTTCACGTAATAGAGTTTACGTTAGAAAAGTTTTGGTGTAAATCAATTGCTTGTTTTATACACTTATTACTAAGCATTTACGAAGTATTTTTATATGTAACATTTATATTGTGTTCATATAAATTATTGCGATACTCTCATATATAAATGTATAAATGTGTTGTAACTAATGACAGGTAATATAATACACAATATACAATTTTTTCTCTATAAATCGTGATGTCACATATAATTTAGTGCCATCGCAATTGAAATATAACGGTGAAAATATTTCTGATTATAGCCGAATCATAATGCTACTGAAATGGCATTTTAATGCACAATAATACCGGTATATAAAAATACAATTGCAGAGTGACGCATTTGTGTGCAGAGGAATTAACACAAATGTCGTGAAATGCCAATTTCTATGTGACGTACCGTCACGTGTATATATGTAAAATCTGTTTGATTATGTCGAAACATATGAGTTAAACATATTTTATATGATTTTCAAAGGACAGAGATAATATCAAATAAATTGAATCTCTTTATAAAATGAAATTTGTGATGTGATCATATATGACAATATAAGCGTATTTTATAATTAAATGACATTAATATTAATCTAACCCTTTACATGAGCATTTACAGGACTGACCCAAAATCTTTTTCTTTACGTGTATTTTACGTAAAATAATTATTTAAGAGTCTTTTAAAGACGCGAATTGAATGGGAAAAAAGAGAAAACGCATGACATTAATTGTGAAACGATCATACAACAATTGTGAAATTATCATACAACAATTGTATACATTTTCATCGGATAATAAATTTCAATTCAATGGTTACGGATAATTAATTGAAAAGTCCATTTTAATACATTTCAATTGATTATTTAAATTAAATAGAAAAATGTTTATTCATTATAAATAAAAGAAAATAAAGATTATCATAGAAATGATAGTATTGTATTGTAAAGAAATATTTAATATAATACGTCATTTCACCATTAATCGGTGAGTTAAGTCATCATAAAAACTGTTATCACTGTTATTATTATTACAAAATTATATATGTATTAACCTATACCCTCATAATAAATAAATAATTAATTACAGTAAAATTTCCCCAAAAAATACCACAAATAACTAACTGATGACAGTCGTGATCGAAACAAAACATTAATGTATGTCCTTTTAATGTACTAAAAATAGGGGCATATAATTTGAGTATACACATATTAATTATACTGAAATTGGCGTTTCAATGATATAAATAAAAATTAAAATTAAATTGAGACTTTTAAAAAACGAAAAAATTTTTGGTTAATTCAACCGAAGGTCGTAAAATAATTTAAAAATATACAATTAACAGGAAAAAAGGGAAATTAAAACCGAAATGAGGAAGAAGAGTGTCATAAACTTCCTCAATACACGTGTATGTATATACATATATTTGTATTATTTGTATTTGAATATATGTATATACATGTATTTGTACATACAAATACATGTATATACATACATATATTCATACAAAAATGTATGTATTAATTTAGATTTTACTAAATTTCTATACTAAAATCAACACTCGAAATGTAAACACAAAACTACAAAACATGACATAATCAATTACCTTTATAATCAATTCGATCTCCGGAATGTCTTCGCAGTCACCATTACCATTACCATTACCATTGTCAATACCATTGTTGGTCGACATTGTAATGGTTTCGATTTAATTAATGATGAGAAAAATGATTTAATGATTTATCACTTAAAATACGGTTTTTATATTTCAATATAAACCCACAAAAGAAACTCGAAACATACACTCACAGTACACAAATGGTGCCTCTGTTAATGCACCTCTAATGGTGGCACTTTTTTGGGTGGAAATTGAGTACAGAGGAAATGTGTATGTGTAGAGGTCGCTGCGGTATATATTATTATTTTTTACATGAGGTTAATGATTTTTACTTATATCTTAACTCATCGATCATCACTTACATTGAACTTAATTTGTTTTATCGGATATTAATAAATGTCTTTTAATATACTTAATTATAGATTTTAGTATTTAATCATCTCATTTATTGATATTTACAGTATAAACGCGAAACTTTAATTAATCAAATCTCTAACCCTATGCGTTACCATAAATACACAACTGTTGTATTTCTCACGAATCAGTGGCGTATCCCAACATTATAATACACCGTTATAAATGTATTATGTAATTATATCCTTAAATTATTCATTTCCGATTATTTAATTAATTTTTTAGATATAAAATAATTTAAATATTTAATGATTGTAATTGTTTAAGTAAATGGTGACGTCTCTAATAATAAGTTTATAGTACATTGTGTAATGTGACATTAATATGAGAAACAAACATTTTTAAGTGTCATTTCCTTTTGATAAACTTTTGTACGATAAAACTTAAATAAATATACGATCATTCGTATCTGAATATATTAACGAAATTAATTTGAATTTTAAGTATAAATGAACTTTTATCATATAATTTATAATCGAAATGATCACATTAATTAGCGTAAAACCGTCATTTTTACGTATCGCATTTCTATTTTTATATTATACAACTTTAATGACCCGAAACCACTGCCAAAATGACTCGAATATCAAAACATCGAATATCGTAACATATTCTAAATATGTTAATGTTACGCAATCAGTTTTGATTGAGAATACCATCGGCGGTGTCATTGAAAGTGATGGAACCGATCATTGTTGTGATATGATTAAACCAAATGAAACAATTAACGTTAATATCAGTGCCAATATTATTGAAACAAATGATTCCGTTAAACCCTATCATATATTAGAGAATAATTCCCAAAGTGCTGTAATCACATCGAATCCTTTACATTTACAAATACCAAATTCAAACGCATTTAATACTAAATCAACACAATTTCAGGACATGAAAAGTGATAAAATATCCGTTACTGATAATGAAGAGCCGAAAGAGTCAATTGAAACGAACAAAGAACTTCTTAAGCAAACAGTATCTGTTCAGACACCATTTGTTACGACACCATTGGTTGCGACATCATCGGATGTGAATGCGAATGGTAATGAATGGAAATTTGGAAATTCTGAGGATCGTAGAAATTCATTGATTGATTCGAGTAAAATTGAGAATGTCAAAGATCAGTTTGAAAAGTCTAAAATAAACCAAAGATTAAATCATCGAAATAACATCAGTTCCAAAGTAATTAATTCGCGTATAGACTCAGTCGGGAATACTCAAAGAGACTATAATATCAGCGATAATAATAATAATAATAATAATAATAATAAAGATAATAGAAATTTCCCATATTTAGATAATACTGTTTTATTTGAAGTGATAATAATTATCACAATAATAGTAATTGTGGTGCCGATTGTCGTTGTATTTTTCACTCTTTGTATTGTTGCATTATACCGTAACAAATATCCCGTGAGAATGCGTTTCGGGAGACGATTCAATACCTTTGAGAATCCCAATTACAGAGCGAAGAACCAAATTTCACCACAAATGCATGGTAATGAAATGTGTGGTAATGAAATGCATAACTTATCACCGGAGTGTTCCCATTTTTAGATTTTTCACTTCAATCATAAAGAATTTTAATTGAAAACTCTCATCATTTTCTTTTAATTTTTTTCGTTTATCTTTTTTTATGAATTTATTTATGAATTTATGAGTGTATTTATATATTCTTAAAGTATATTCTTATATATTCATATGAATTCACATGATTTATTACTTATGATTTATAAATTCTGAATCATAAGTTGTGAATCATAAGCACGTATGTGTATAATTCTCTCAGAAAAATCTTTTAGTGCCATATTTTTCCCGATAATTTATTTTATATTTCAAATGCCATTTAATGTGTCATTATTATTTAATCATATTCTTGAACTTAATTCACAATCAAATACTGTTATATATTTTTTAAATGCACATATATACATACATATACCCATTGACATATTCAGTTATGTTTTATCCTTTTTGATTGTTATAGACTCAATTTCCAATAGAATTTCCAATAGAATTTCAATTTGAAAAATGTTACATATAAATATATGTTAATCAATGTAAAGAGTTTTAAATCTTTTAATATTAAAGAATTACTTAATAAGGAAATGATTGAAATTTACTTATGAAAAGGTAATTCGTTGATTGGGAAAAACTTCTCATGCAAACATGAGGTGTCAATCAACTTTAAGGTAATAATAATAATAATAATAATAATAATAATAATGATTAATTTTCAAATAAACAGTTATATTTTAATTCCGGTTTACCTCTAATACATGAGTTACTTTTAAGTACTACAGAAATATCAATTGTGATATACAATTACTGATAAAATAAATAATTATCAATCGTTACAATATTATGTAAATTTTGTTTGTATTTTTAATGAGGATGTATAATATATATGTATATATAAAACATACATTTTTGATCACAGACATCAAAATAGAGTTAAAATAAGTCTCATCATTGTACTTAAATCACTATAATTAAACGAAAGGAAATTCTATCTGATGTTTGTTGATCGCTTTGATTTACAATTAAATTTAAATAAAATTTAAATTTATAATTTAAATTTAAATAAAAAGGTGCAAATGCTTAACAATTTTAAATGTACTAATGAAACACTAATTATCAATATTCTCGTTCTTTTCCATTTTTGACTGTATAATTTAAGAAATCTTTTGACTACAAAATTATCACACAATCAACTAATTTAAATACTAATTAATAGTAAATATACTTTAATCTGAAACACTATATTTTTTAAATTTCCTCTAAAATTAATCGACAATACTATATTTGTGGGGTCTAACATCGGATTTACTTTGTTTTTTGTTAAATAACTTTTTTAATTGTTTTTTCCTTAAGCATTGATGTATATTTTTTTGGTGATTTTTCTTTGAATGTCAAAATTTAGATGAATTAAGCTTTAAAAAGCCATAATTTAGGCATTTTCAGGTGGCGTCGAACAAAGCGAATCTTCGGACCCTTCCGAAGAACTTCTTTGTATGGCCCCGGGTCGTGAAGTCTGTGCAATTCGAATCTTCGGTCTCCAATCACTATCCTCCTCTTCGCAAATATGTACGACGATCCCGGGTTGAGACTCGGATTGTGGATGAAGCTCATGAGATTCTCCCGGCGAAAGACTCGCCAATGCTGTTAATAGTTCAACATTAATACATGGTGTTGCTTCGTCTGCAGGTTCCCAACCAACGGGGGGTGACGCCGGTGGGGATATAAGAAACTGTCGTTGTGGTGCTGGAGGATGGAGATGATCGGGGGATTCGTATTTCGTTCGATTCGTTAGTGTGGGCTGAAGAATTAATGATCAATTTGATTGAAATGACAGAAATGAAAGACTTACCCCTGCAAAATAACAATTAATAATCTCATTTCCAATTTTTATCTGATGACATTGGATTCTAGCACTGGCGGCTGACAGTGCAGACTCAAAGTTAACCCTCACGCGGCGAAAACTTTTGAAGTATTGAAATGTCGCATTTTCTTCAAATTTTTTAAATATGTCTTCGAATACAATCTAAAGATACAATAAATAATATTTAAGAAAAAAACCGTTCATTTACATGTTAAACTGGATATTGGAATAATTAAATGATAAAATATGCTATAAATAGCATATAAAAGGTCAATGAAACCTAATAATTCGCTCCGAGCATTTTCTAGGATAAAGATATAGAGAGCATCGGTCAATAATCGTGTTATCGGACAGTCAATATACCATTGACTCTATAATATATGCATATATATATGCATATACATATGCATATATATCCATATATATTTGTAGTAATGAAATGGAATTTAATGAAATGGAATTTAATGAAATGGAATTTAATAAAATGCAAATAAATTTCAAATCAAATATTTGAAGCATTTTAAGTGTGAAAATATCGATTTTCGTTGAAAAAAATGACGGCACTGATTTATTTTAGTACTCATATTTACATGAGAATGGAGATCATTTTCTATGATAACATTAACATAAATGATATATAATCATATATATGACTTAAGATGTTTTACTCGAATTCTATTGTATAGAATGTAATCCAATTATTGCATACGTCACATAAGTTTCATTTTCTATTAAATTTAACTGAAATAATAGAGTTAAATTTAACCGAAATAATAGAGTTGAATTAACTGAACATACATTGAGACTCAAAACTTAAAGGTTAAGTGATTATTGTGTTTACGTTATTCTAATCTTAAGAAATCCGTCATATTTTTTCAAAAATATCTTTAACATAACTCTATAATACGCTTATATCTTTAATCATAAACAAATTTAACGTAACATTTTTGAAAATATTTACATATTTTTATAATTAACACTCCATACTCACCCTAAGATCACTCTCAGTAAAGACTCTGATGTCAGTATTCGTCACTATCACTGATTTGGGTAAATCCGAAGTATCACTGAGATCGTCAAAATCGTTATTATCCGTACTCATATCATAATCGGTATCCATTTCAGTGTGACCATCGATTTGCTTCATTTTCAATCTTAAATTAATAAGTAAATTAATTTAACTAAAAATAGATAAGAGTGTACCCACTAATAGAAGATGGAGTATGGAAGTAAATGTATTGATGGGTCATAGAGAATATATTGAGTCTCTATTAGCGACTCATTTAATGTTGTAAAATCATAGAAAATACGTACAGAAAAACCATATATATCTGGAAGTAGGGTCAATGCTAAGGACCGACGCACTAATGTCAGAGTATGCTAGAATATGTTCTATAATTTAGCATAGCAATTAAATTGTGTTGAGAAAATTCCATCGAAAATACATTGAGAATACATCTGAATCACGAACAAATAGTTAAATGAACGTGTACATAGCTAGGGGAGTCCCCCAAGTGGAGGAAATTCTTCCCCTAGATATTCTCCTCCTCAAACACCTCCGCATCGTCTCACAGAATCTCATCTGAGCTCATACCTGAACCTGACTCAATTGGCATACCATAGGATGGGTGTGTATAGCGGCAGGTAATACAAGTACCAGGACAGGGTGTGATTCCTCAGCAATTTTGTTATGCATTTTCAATGAGAATCTATGAGAATCTATGCGAATCTATGCTTAACTTTCAATAGTTTAAGACCTGTTTTTATGAGAGTGAAACTTTTATTATCATCATCCGTTGGGTTTAAATATGTTTGAAATTTTGTTAATTTTCAATTCGTTTTTATCTTATTCTTTGGGACAACAGAATCCTACGATTTCGTTCATCACCAAAGAACAGGTCATAAATATCGGCGATACGATTGACCTGTCGTGTTCTGTTCAATATGCTCGCGATTATCCGGTCATTTGGGCCAAAATCAATCGGGAAAATCCGGGGAATAATTTATTTATATCTAAAGGATCCTCATTGAGTGTTCCGGACAATCGGTACTCAATTAGACACGACGACGCAAGTTCAACGTACACCCTTCAGATATCGAAAATCCAAGAAATCGATGCGGGTCATTACCAATGTCAGGTGGTCATTGGCACTGCTTCGAGGGTTACCGCAGGTATGTCTGCCCAATTAATTAGTTTAATTAATTGTTTGCTGCAAATAATGATTTTTTATCATTAGACGTAATGGTTTATGTAAGAATTCCCCCGGTCATAAGCGACAATAGTACGAGGAGTGTGATTACATCTGCAGGTGTATCCATCTCATTGCAATGCTACGCGACGGGATTCCCTCAGCCCACTATAAGTTGGAGACGAGAAAACAATGACCTCCTCCCAACCGGAGGTGCTCTTTATCGTGGAAACATATTAATTATTCATAATATAACAAAGAATGACCGCGGAACATATTATTGTATCGCTGATAATAATGTTGGTAAAGGTGCCCGAAGAAATGTCGGTGTTGAAGTGGAGTTCGCACCTCAAGTTACGGCGCCGCAACCATTTTATTATCAGGCGTTGCAGTATGATGCTGATCTGACCTGTCATGTCGAAAGTTTCCCTTATCCCAGCATCATGTGGCTGAAGGACGGGCATGAGCTTCAAGATTCTCAACATCATCAGGTTTCCATATTTTCGACTGCCGATGAATTCACTGATACAACTTTACGTGTGAAGCGAATTGAGAAGAAACATTTCGGGAAATATATTTGTAAATCAATAAACAAACTCGGGTCTCATCAGCAAGAAATTGAATTACGGGAAAGTTCTAATGTCGTATGTCCACCATCATGTGATATCGGATTTGCGGGTTTTGCGGGTACAGGCAATGGTCTCAGAAGTAATTCCATGATCTATGCATTGCTCATTATGCTCAGTTTATTATATTACATTTAATATAATTCATAATTATATTTAATTTTTGACATAATTTAGTAATTCATTACATTCGTCCATAACATTCGACCATTGATTTCCATTGACTCTCATGAATAACATAATTATTAATTTAATAATAATAATTATGTTATTCATTATGTTCATATCACAAATCAAAATATTTAATCTCAAATTATATATCTGAAAAATTCGTTCAAATTTTACACGATTTTACAATTTAAGCATTTAATTGTTTTACTCGAATTTTTTACATGTCTTTTGAATTGTACGTTTGAATCATGAGTCATGACAAATTTTATAAACGAATTTCATTTACTTAAAAATGCCATAATAATAAATAAAAGTAATCATTGCCATAAGCGTTTTAATTTTATTTTTTGCTTTTAAAGTCATTTCATTTAAAGTCATTTAAAGTCATTTAAATTCATTTAAATTCCACATTAAGAGGAAGTTAAGTATAAAACCCAAACATATGTTTGTAATTCAATATTAGATTTGAATTTAAGTTTAAACATTAATCAAAAACTTGGAAATTTGGAAATTTAGAAAATTACTAAATTATCTCATCATATGATAAGTATCATTTTACAACAATAATTTTAGGATTTCACATTCTGTTTCTTTTAGGAAAAACATATTTTTGTTATCGCTTTATAAATATGTGTTGAATATGTTATGCTCTATTTCGGTACGATTCAGTGTCACACAAAACTCGTTCAGCACCATAAAGAACATACATAAATCATGCGAATTATCGATGCGCGATTTTTATGTCAATGAATTCATAAGATAAAAATTTTAAAGGCAATTGTAATGTCTAAAATTGCAAATAATTTCCTTTAATACACTAAATTAACAGACAAAATATAATATACAATTATATAATAATAATAATTAAAATCTAAAATAATTATTGACATGAGAAACATGATGATTGACTACTCTTTTGAGCTTCGCCAACATTTACATTACCGGGACTATTACTAAATGTCGAACTCCCATTAGATAATTGACGTTTTTTAACTAAAATCTCCGCGATTTCATAGAATAATTTCTCAACATTATCAGCCTCAAGTGCTGACGTTTCCATAAAGAGATCGAATTCATTATTATCAACGAATTGTTCGGCGATGTGCAATGGAATTTCACGTTCCTTATCACACTTATTACCGACTAAAACCTTTAGTACGTTACGATTTGCATTACCGGACACTATAAATAGAAAAGGAAAATTACTATAATCAAATATATATATATATATATGTTAGTGATTTATATATTTTTATATATATATATATATATGTTAGTAATTTATATATATTTATATATATAAATATATATGTAAATCACTAATAAAAAATCAATTTTTTCGTGTTTATTATTTATGTCATTCAAAACACATTTAAATTGATTTTTCTTTTTCTTTATCAATAACAACAATTGATTCATACCGCCCGTGTATTGTTCAATATCACGACACCACTGAGACAATGAGTCAAATGATGGCTGTGAACTGATATCATACACCAGCATAAGACAATGGGCACTTCGATAATAGCTTTGAGTGATCGAACGGAACCGTTCCTGACCTGCGGTGTCCCATATTTGTAGCTTCACTTTTGTACCTGAATAATGGAAATAAATAAAAAAGAAACTTAATTCAAACATAACAATAAAAGACATGACAATGCATATATTTATAGCGATTATCCAATTCATGTCCTTCATTCACATACCATTTATTAGTAATGTCTTTATCATGAAATCGACACCGATGGTCGCCCCCTGACCACACGGAAATACCCCCTAAGGTCACGTGATTAGAATAACATAATTAGTATTTTAGTATTTAAAATATACATTAATTACCTGAGTAAACCTCCTGACGAGACACGTCTTTCCCACACCCGCATTACCGATTAATACGATTTTAAATAGAAATTTATAATCTTCCATTTGCAGGAATCAGTTTATAATTGCAATTAAATTCAATTATTTATGTCTTTTTATTGTTGCGTCGAAATTTTCACATTAAAACACACATAAAGTGATATACATTAAAGTGATTGCACTTTATATTTATCTAAAAATGTGATGATATTACACGAGAAGTGACATATGATATTACAAATCAATAGTATATAAATATGACGATTCACGGCACAATAATACTCGAGTAATTTAAACGCGAAAAGTTCGACGTCATTCGGTGCGATGTAATTCGGTCCGTTGATTCTTCACCATTAATTGTCTCGTTTCTCATTATTCATTCACTGCTTTCTTTTGCTATAATGACAAATGCAATATTTTAGTGTTCACTGTATTTATGAGTCGTTTTACAGTGTATTACTGTATAAACATGTGAATACTCTCATTGGAGGATATCATTGAGTTTGCATATGAATTGATTCTATAAGTATATTACTAATAATGCATAAATAAAGACGTTATTTGTCTCACAATCATTATGGAATGCTAAAATATTTATTAGTAAAATAAATTATAGTGTCACGACATTTTATGTATATATTTTTGAAATGTTATAAATTAATTTTAATACAAAATCATAGTCTAAGCATTTTGGGTGCGGCCTCAATGCAGGGACTTACCCTTTAAGTATTATGAGTCAATAAAAACGTCATTCAATTGTATTAATGACGTACAATTGACGATGCGATTATCGTAAATGATATAAAAGTTTATATCATTTACGATAATCAAATCATTTGTAAAATTATTTTTTATTTTTTATTAAATATTTTTATGTTTATGCGTACATTTTACGCACTTTTTTGGCCGTGACTTTTGTACGTGATTAATTATTAATATAACGGTTAAATTTAATTCGAATATAATTATTTTTATAATTATTTTATCATTTCAAATCTAATGTCTGAATTTAAATTTAATGAAAAAATTAAAATATTTCCGTAAATAAAGAAAAAATACTTACGAATTACACTTATGAATAAAAGTAATTAATTTTTGAGAAATGAACACAAAAACTATACGATTATTAATTTATTAATTAACTTTTCCAATAAAAAATTAAATACAAAAGTTAATTAACTAAAAACACACTCAGAAAATAGTCAATTAATGGTTACCGCTCATTAATTATGATTACGATGGCCTAATTTATCAAATATATCAATTAATATACTTACAGTATACATATTTATATATACAGTCATGTGCTTTCCTCAAACAGTTACGCAACACTTATGAACCAAAACTTTTTTCCCACAAAAATATCCCGTTTTAAATGCCGTTATTTAACCGTTTCCATCTCTATACGAATACATTTGTACACATCTGTACACATCTATACACATCTATAATTCATAAACTGTAAACATCAGTCGTTTCACTTTTCATAATCACGTATTTTCAATAATTAATATAAATTTATTATTATTCTGTTTAAACATTTTTCAATATTTAAATATTTATATAATCATAAATTATGTTTAAGAAAATATCAGCAAAAAAATTCAAAACAAAAATGAGTAATAAAAACATATACAAATTCAAACCTTTGACATTTGAACGGATCAAAATAAATGGTGATTTAAATGAATGATTTAAAAATTATTTAAATTGAGATGATAATTGACTAATAAATTAATAAATTAATAAATAATTTCAGACATTAGAAAAGAATCGGTACCAAAAGAAAGGAGCGGACACCGTACGGTATCCGATGGAAATGGAAATGTTTATTCATTCGGAGGTTTTAACCCATTTTTGGATAATGATAATGATCTGCGAAATGACACGGAATGGAGACTCACGAAACCATTATTCAAAGAATTATGGCATTTAAATATGTCCACCAAAGTATGGACTAAATTAAAGACAACGGGTGATGCGCCACAACATTTGGCATCGCATTGCGCGGGGATAATCGACAATTATCTGATTGTATATGGCGGTACGGGAGTGCCGTTCGGACATAACAGCAGTAATCACATACACATGTGTAATTTGCAAACACTTCACTGGCACTTAATTAAAGTGAATGAATGTGAAGATAATCCGATCGCACAGTACGGTCAGGGATTTGTCGTCGATAATGATAATAAATGCATATATATTGTCGGAGGTACGACCGGTTTTACGTTTACCATTGATGTACATAAATTTGATTTTAAACATCTCCGATGGGAATGCTTATATAAGAGACCACAGATTAAGTACAATCAATGGCCCGAAGAGCGTTACAGACACGAAATCGCACACTATAATAATAGGATATATGTGTTCGGAGGGGGAACTGCTGATGAGTGTCATGATATTAAAGATGTGAGTTTAGTTCATCTTAAAATTCTCTATTAATTTATGTATTATTTAAGATTCCGATTTTTGACATTATCACACGTCAATGGTTAAGAGGAAAGAGTATCGATGATGATATCTTAGGTTATCCCATGAATCGGCGATGCCATGGATTTGTTCAAATTGAACATAATGCTTATATTATTGGGGGTTTTAATGGTATTGGAATATGTGATGATATTTGGAGTATTGATTTAAGAACATTAAAATGGAAGAAATTCCGACAGAACATGCCTCTTCCGTCTTACTTTAGCGGTGCTGCGGTATCACCATACGGGGAAATAACGATCTTCGGCGGTGTCATTAATCCCGATTATCATACGCGTTCAAAGGAATTATATTCAATTTGGGTTAAGATCCCATCACTGAAAGAGATCTCATGGAATGCGGTGACACATTATCTTAGTTCCAATAAATCTGTAAAAACATCGCAATCGATAATCAATTTGGGAATTCCGCCGAATTATTTGCATCGATATTTTTCCCCGAATGGTATCACTACAAATACAATACCTCATGCTTAAGAAGTTTTTATCGAAAGTTATTCTATACATTGATTATGAATTTTGGAAACAAATTATGTGATTTGATGAAAATAAAAGTATATTTTGAAATTTTAATAAAAATACTTCATTATTAAATATGAATCGTTAAGAATTTTATTTTAATTGAATTTTTAAGGATTTTCTCTTTATTCTCTAATATTCTAATCATTTAATATACAGTCATAGTCATAGATAATGAATATATTAAATCCTTAAAGTCTTAACACATACCCGGTAATACATTTAAATTGAATTGAATTGAATCTCTTTATTTTACATGGATGCGTGCTTAGCTCTATATATAAAATATTTCGCTAGTCTCCCGCACGGTCCATGG
>LBFL01011058.1:0-12453 GCA_000988845.1 Hypochthonius rufulus
GCGTTGCAAATTGATGTGTTTTAATCTAATCTAATCTTATCTTAGAATTTATTTATTCTCTTATTATATATGATTATTTTTACGCAATTCTTAGCGTTTTCTGATTTTATTACGCTTTAAATAAAATGATTAAACATGAGTAATATACTTTTTAAATGCAAATGACTGATATTTTATCATATGATATCCCAATTTATTTGAGAAAATTGACTAATAATTGCAGTTTTATTTATGTGACATAAACTAAAATTCATGTCAGTAGAGGCATATATTAAAAGTTTACAATTAAATAATATTTAATATTTAATTAAATAATTAATATCCCGAGAAAAATATTATTTTAAAATTTGCTGATTAAAGGATGACTCACATAACATAATTTCACTTTTTTTGATTTATGTATACAAAAAATGTATACAAAAATATATTTTTGTTTAGAAATATAAAAATGCAGAATTATTATTAGAAAAATATTAAAAAAGGGAATTGTTATGTACTGATTCATCGAATGAAAATCCATTTGTAAAGGACTATACCATTAGAAGCAGTTTTGAGATTGGGGAATTGAATACCATGACAATGATAATATACGGCACAATGCGCCGGTTTCATTCTCCGATTGGCAAATTATACAAAGAGAAAAGGGAAAGTGCATTAATGAAATTGTATTATAATGAAATGGCTGTTTATGTTCTCATCCGCCATTTTGGATCTTTCACAAGAATTAAATCGATATTGAAAAGCATCGAATACATTTTAGTATTACTAAATTTATGTATAATATTCTCCGATGAAATGGGAGGTTACTTCAAATTGTTAGCCCTTTCAGTGGAATTTAAAGTTTTTCATCTCTTTTCACTGCTTTTCACGATTTCTCTGCGGCCATAAATTTTCTCTTCAAAATTATTTTTCATTTTCTCATTTTTGATCAAATACTCCACACGCATACATACATATATATATATATACATATATACATATATACACATACATATATGTACATACTAATAGAAGAGTCTCTATTCCTAACTTGACTCATATCCATAGATACATTAAAGAATTTTGAGTAAATATCCATAAAGAGAATGCACGATCATGAATCGCCACAATAAATGTCATCCGATATTTGTATGATTCTTAATTTTAGCGCATATATTCAATAGCGATATTTGATTTGATTCTGATAATTTAAGTAAAAGACCATTATGAAGAGAGTACGAAACGATTTCACAATAACAACAATGGTGATGACAATAATAAAAGTATTGTATAACATACCGACCTTTTAAAGAATAGGAATTCTCTGGGATAATGAAACTGAGCGGATACGATACGATACGATACGGTTGCAAAAGAGCAGCGAACATAACGATCACGAATATATTTAAAGCGTCATTATGGGTCCTGTTTATTGCTCATCAATGTTAGTGATACCGCTTCAGTGTGATAAACATGTTGAACAACGAAACGGTTATGAGGCACAATCAAAACAAAATATGACTTTCGGCTTTACATTCACTTCTCACTGCAGTGGCACATTACTTCCATCATAATAATATATAAAGTAAATAATATTACACACTTCAGTTAACTTATTTAACATTTGTTATTATCACACTAAAGTACTCACTAAATTTCTATGGACATTAAGAGAAATCGGTTTTTAGTCATAATCAATTTGTTACATCATTTAGATGAATGTCGAGATTCTGAGTCAATTTTATTTATATTTATCTTAAATCTGTGACTGTTCAGCAGGACATTGATGATACCCTCTGCCTTAAGACAAACTCACGGCGGATATATCATGCCTTAAGTATATGCATTTTATTTTACTCTTTTCCAATAATTCTTCAGCAGTGTCCTTCTCTTGTCTGTCAAAAGTCACTCACAGCATTAGCCAATTTGACCATTCCTTGACCTTTGCCAATACAATAGCAGCGAATTGCATGTTGTAAAACGCTCTCCTTTGTCCATCACTTTCACTTCACTTACGTAACGATGAGTTCATAGTGCAATTAAGACCCCGGGCCTTATACTACATGTTATAAAGACATAAAGTAAGACGGCGAAAGTCCGTGGTACTAATGCTGTAAAACTAAAACACATCCTTAAGATGTTCTCTTCACTTTCCTTTTGTCCGCATCTCAGTCTCAGGTATGACACTCACACACCCGCACAAAAATTCAGACGGTCTCTGTGGTCCATGTTTGTCCAGATGGTCATTTGGATGGTTCTTTTGTATTGTGTTGTGTCATTTTTGCATAAATCCTCTTTACGTACATTTGAAAAATGATAATACCATATATTGTATGTAATTTAAAAATATTTTAGTGTGTACAGTGATAACAATGATATTGTGAGACGATAGTGTAATTCCGATAGCATTGCGATGGTGTGACATATATTTTGGTGAGTAAAGGCCGATAAATCATTATAATTGAATAGACTCGTCCAATAGAATATACATATACGTATATATATATATATATATATACGTTTATTTCGTATAATTTAAGTGTCCCAAAATGAGGGAATAAACGAGGGAATGTGAGACTGTTCTTTATCAAAGTTCGTGCCTGGAAATGCCATTAATGTATGTATGTATGCATGGGTTTGGCGGTTCAGCGAACGCGCTACTGCTTTCTCCTATCATCTTCTCTAGCATCTTACCAAATTTATAGTATGGTTTTCAGTTGGGCTTTTAAATTTATCATCATGATAAGAATTTTCAATCCGACTGTAGGTGGCTGTGTCTGTGGATCTTAAAAATTTTCCAAAATTACATTTCTAATGCAATACACAATCACACACTCTTAACTTAGTTAGCATCGCATCGCCGCGTCTCTTATATAATTAATGCCGATGCCATTCATGATATCACTAATGCCTGAGATGTCTTTTTTCTCAATACCCAATCATACGGCAGGAAATTGAACAGAATTCTTAATTGAAATTGTAAAATATTTCATAGGAAATTTCATAGGAAAAAACTATTGAATCTATAGTTATGGAGACGATTACATACATATAATTATACATATAATTATTATCATAATTATTATTCTGATAAATAATATCACAAAAATGTCATTATAATTTACTTTAGTATTGTATATTTGAAACATTTTTAAATATTTATAGTGATTTATTTGCAATTATTACTCATATTCAATAACAAACATGAAGAAAGTGTGTTTTGTCTTTAAATTCGGGTCAAAATTAATTTAGTGTATATTATTATTTAACATAATCATACTTTTTCCATGGGATTAGCCTCAAATTCTTATCACTTATTGGTAAATAATATTTCATAAAATGATCAGTCCGATAGTTTTAAGATAATCTGTTGTTTATCCGTTATTGAAAATCGGACGATTAAATGATTATTTAAATTAATCCGAATGTAAATTAATTTATTTTTATAAATCTTTTTTGTTTTGTCATAATGCATTATATAATATATTAGTTAAATGGAAATATTCAATTTAAATTGAATTAATGGAATAATTGAAAAACTAGAATCGTAAAACATATAAATGACTACATATATATATATATAAATGACTACACATATATATATATATAAATGACTAGTTTACTATTTAGTATAAATGACTAGTAATTTACGTAGTTATGTGTCGTTGATGGCAATATTTTATTCTAAAAAGTGTATTTGTTTTATAATACACAATTAATGAATAACTCGGCACCACCATTTTATTTCCTGTTGTGTTAATCTGCTTTATATTGTATGTAATTGTAGTTTGGACTGTTATTATTTATCTTAATGAGGATATAATTTCTAATGATACTGTCATTGGGTTATATTTGACAATTTTAGTCGCATAACAGGCAGTTATGGCAGTAATTTCTGCGGCGAATTCATATTTAAGGCCACATGAGGTGCCACATGAGGTCCATTTATACATTTATAGGTTCTTTTCTTTGATTTGTAAATGCCTGAGTTGAGTTTAGTATGCATGAGAACGACTCTAATGCTCTCGAACCCGGTTGGTCAATGTATTCTCCTATTGGAGGCCACAGATGCACTTCCCATTTCACGATCACTGATTATGCGGCTCTCTACAAATTATTACTTACAATTCTAGTATTGATTTATGTTTTAAATTTCTAAAACAATGCTCTTCTCTATATCATTGTGAATATTTTCAGCCAAAGGGTTCCAATTGCGTGAGAAAGTTATACATGATAAACCTCTGTGAGAATACATTGAACAGAGTGTATTATTATGGAATATTGTGGAAAACATTATAATGTACCATAAGAAAAGAATTTTACAAAATTATACCGTTCATTGTTAAATTGTAAAAATAGGATCAAAAGTCCATAACAAAAAGACAAAACATAATATTACATTACATTACAGGATACAATTAGAGATGGCAAAACATTAAATTATAATTTTTAAGAATATCTATACTTTTTCAATATAATTTCCAACCATTTTCAACAGAAACGATTGGAAATTTCCCAGAGAAATACACGGTGACCGTAGACAAGAATTTAGCTCTATAATAATGCTAAATAAAAATCGATTTCCATTAAATGTGTGTGTCACTCCTGCGAATGCAGTTTTGCTTTAATGACTTTCCCTCTCTATGATACTGCACATGAGAAACAATACATCTTATCATTTCTCATGCTAACAAATGGCAAATCAATATGAGGAAAATCTTTTACACTGTCACTTTCAATGATTTATTAATCCCTTAAATGTGCACCAAATAATTTAGCTGAAGCCTTAGCTCAAACTGTGCAGACATATAAATTCAGTAAATGACTAAAATATTTGCATATTTTTCTTGGGAATTTCCTCTTAACATTTGCAAAAGTTTTAGAAATAAATATTTACAATTTTAATATTAAGTTTTGAGATAATGGAATTTATAATGGAATTTATAATGGAATTTATAATGGAATTTACAATGGAATTTACAATGGAATTTACAATTCGATAACTGAATTTATAAAAAATATTTTTTTTAAAATAATAATTTATTATTTATTAATAATTTAATTTCTTATAATATGCAATGATATACCACATAAGGTTTATTATGTGTGTGATTTTAAAAATAACATATAAAATAATTTTGAAAAAATAAAAATTAGTATTAAGTGAGAGCCGACAGATTTCGCATTACGACCCGCATATACGAACATACATAACACGTATAAAGTGTACGTTCAGCGCAACGAATATAAATATTTGAAATGGAGAATTGCTTTGGAGTTTGCATCAATGTTATAGCCCATTTACCCATACATAAACAGATACAACCAACAGCAACAGGCAATGCTAAAATGACATTTACTATCATTCAACAGTCCTCCCTTTTATGGGTCAATATATGACACCTTTACTGTCATTTCATAGGACGTTTTAATGCATTTCTAGTTATGGATGTCCCAGAAAAAAGTGAATTGTCGCACCTCACCGCATGAATATGCATTTAAATAGGGATAAATAGAAAATACAAGACCAAAATAATGGCAATAAATAGCAGTTGAAAATATTTATAATAAACATTAAATAATTACACATGTGTGTACACCCATTGTGAGAATAGTAAAATATGTGTATGAAATTAATTTAATGAGTATGATGCCGGTGAATAATAAATTTTCATATTTTCATATGTAACATGTAACATGAACGCAGTGAATGAAACTTTTTAAAAAACTTTTTAATAGCGTTAATAATTATTATTTTACATCAGTAATAAATTTAATTTATTACACTAGAAATTAGTGTCATTTATTAATTACAGGGAAAATTATTTCACTATATAAATGTATATGTATGTATACAAAATTGGATAAACGGCAATTTAAAAACTATTTACTTCTAAAATATTATTTTAATCATCAGCAATTGATAAAAGTGATTGGACTATAGTAATGGTCGATAATGATTCTCTTTTACAGGCGCAAGAGTGGCAATTCATTAGCAGACCTCTGTCCACTCTTCTATGCCCACTCTTCTATGCCCACTCTTCTATGTCCACTCTTTATTTTATTATTCGACAATAGGTATTCCGCCACACCTATTATTTCAAAAGTATTGAGCGTAATATTCTTAGTTCATTCGGTATGAACTGATTCGGTAGTTGAAGTAAAGTAAAAAGTTTTAGTGCGGAGCATTTGAGCCGTAATTTTAGTTCACATTCATGGATGTGATTTACAATTTTTTCTCGGTTTTCGTGATGTTTCAGTTGCGGTGTGATTCTTTTGTAGTTTGATGATGTCGGTATATTCATATGTCGGTATATTCATATCCAATGTAAAGAAAGGAAAATCCGAGTCAAAGAACGGAAGTATGTTGATCGTTGAGGAAAATACGGCCGTCTCTTTGAGGATCTTAAAGTAACATTCTAAATGCGTGAATTTAGGTTCACACACATGCAGCTGCAGAATCAGCCTTTTCTCATGTACAGAACGGCGAATGCTGCAGCAGCAGCTTTTGAACATAACATAATTCACAGTGATTTTTTGCATTTCGAGCCTCTCATGCATATATTTGTCAAAATAGTGATTAAGAAATAATTTTTGATAAATATGCATGTGCAGTACTGTTAAAGTGAGTCTCTTTTGGATCCCTTTTAGTGACGTATGACGTATGCGGTTCGAGGAGAGCATCTTAGTCATGCCAAAGAATAGTTATATAATTCTTCTTCTCAGAGGCTTCTCCAGTGATGTGTCTAAAGATGAAAGAAATTTAGTAACAGCTGTTGTTGATGTTGCATTTGTGCCTCTAATTTTTTAATGCTGACTTTGGATTTGGGTAAAGTTGAGATTTGTTGAGAGGAGAGGACGAATGTAAAAATGTAAAAATGTAGAAATGGTGATAGGGATAGGGATAGGGATAGGGATAGTGATGGACATTGTTTTGGAAGATGTGAATTTGGGAAAAGGTAGAGTCGTGGTAGAGTCGTGTTGGGCAATGAAACAACACTATTACATTTAGTTAATAATTCATGCTTTGTGCTCAGCGGCATCGTAACTCTGTGCAGAGATCACATAAATAACTCAAAATACAAAAAAAACAACACCCTTAAAATAAGACTCTATGGAGTAAAAGTGATACTTTACAACATTATGCAATTTTTGTATGACTATTTGAACCTATAAATAGAGTTAAATTTTTATTCTCGCCCTATACATTTGTGGTCACTCGATACGTAACTTAGAAGTAAGTCAATCAATAATTTTCTCCTCCAAACACTGCAGTATCAACGCTCGGATCGCATTAAAACGATGCGAGCGTTACACGAATCAGATTTATGATACTGTTGTGTTTGAAGCACAATATTATTGATTGACTTAATTCTAACTTAAGTATAAAGTGTACACATATAAAGTGTACACATATAAAGTGAACACATATAAAGTGAACACATATATGTATAGGATGAGAATAAAAATTTAACTCTTCTTATAGGTCCAAATAGTGATACAAAAAATGTATAATTGTGATGTATCACTATGTTTGTCCAATTCCATAGTTCTATTCGATGGTCTTATTTTAAGGATGTTATTTTTTGTATTTGAAATGTTTATGTGATCTTCGAAAGGAGTTACGATGCCGCTGAGCACAAAGCATGAATTATTAACTTATATGTAATAGTGTTGTTGCATTGCTCAACATGACTCTGCCACGACTTTACCTTTTCCCAAAATTCATTACAAACCCAATACAATATAAACTCTCCCATTTCTATCCCTATCCCTATCACCATTTTTACATTCGTACTCTCCTCTCAACTCAATTTTGCCAAATCCAATGTCAGCATTAAATTAAAGGCACAGATGCAGCATCAACAACAGCAGTTACGAATTGCCTTTAATCAAAAGAGTATTTCTTCGGCCATATTTTTGCAAAAAGTCCATTTAATCGACTCGAGGATTTTATATTAGCGAAAAGGTCTTAATTCATCGGTTCACAATTAAATGGCAGATCTGAGAGAAACAAAAAATTCATTTACTTTAATTCTTATATAAAGTTATTTATTTACATAAACATATAAACATAAATATAAAATATAAAAATTTCTTTTGGTTTTAAATAAAATTTCATATGTTTATTACATACTCATATACTTATATACTTTATTAATTTGATTAAATTGTAATAATTTAACAGTTATAAGTTATAACTTATAACTTATAACTTATAATTTATTATATTTTAATATTTTCAATTAATTGCAATTTCAATGTCAATTACTTTCAACCGAAAACCTACCGCTGGAAGAAAACATTTCCGTTTCCGGCAATTCATTAGTAGAGTCCACGTTTTGCACAACTTTTTTATTTGTCGTTAATAAATCACTAAACAGAAAATGGTCATTTTTAGTGTTTATTATTAACATTTAAATTATGTTAATTTTAAAAAACAGATTCGTGCGTTAACATAAATTATGCGTCTGCATTAAACATGTATGTAAATTACAGATATTAATGATAACATAACTTTAATATAATAGGGTTATGTATGTATGATGCTACAGTCAATGATAATTACTAACATCCCGAAAATAATTGTGTCGAATTATATAAAATTATTAAGAAAATTTTAATAGAATATAATTAATAATTCTACAAAATTTAATTAAAATCAAATAAATATATAAAAAGATATTAACATTTACATTTAATCGTTACAATGCTGTTACTTTGACTTGTAATTACCGTAAATGAACTAATGAAAGACCACTCTCTATTAAATGACCATCTCTATCAGCAGCAGAAATAAATAAAAAACCACTTTCTAATGAATGATTTTCATTTACAAACCAAAGTATTTATAATTATAATAATAACTGATAAATTAATATGAACACTGAAACATTAAAGTTCGGGGTTTTCATGGAATTTTTGCCAATTCTAATCAATTTAAATGAGCATCGGACATAAAATAACAATTAAAATGAGTCTAATTTTATAGTCTAATGAATCTACTTTTTCAATATTCGCCCCGAAAGTCTAAAAATATATAAAATTAGAAACAATACATAAAAAATCCCAATGCATATACAAATTTTAGAAGCAGTGGGGTAAAGCATATGACTTTGTGAGTGATAAACGAAGAAAACATCTGAAAATCTCTAATATTTGAAACTGATATAATTTTAAAAGAAATCACCAAAATTTAAATTCTTAACTGACAAAATCCCCCGTAAACCTCCGTAATCCCCTTTATGAATATAAATTAGTTTTTTTGATTGATTTTCTATATTAATAAAAATAGCATTACAAATTCAATTTTTTAATGCAGTTTTTGGATATTTTTAAGTGCATGTTTCAACCAACTTTTGGTACTTTTGGTACTTTTTAGCCCCAAAACCTTAACGCTTTAATGATCACATACATTGCATATTCATAATGAATGTTATTATTGCATTAATAATCTAAAGTGTAGTTTAAAATGAATTTAAATGACGAAGAATCATCATTAGAAGATATTTTATTTTAAATTTAAATAAATTAAAATTTAGAAATATAAGCTCACATTCCATTAAAAGACCACTGCAAACCTTCACGAAAATAATAAAATACTGATCTTTCTTTGGGTCATTTACGATATTCTTTGGGTCATTTACGATATTACTGTATTCATTTGAAATCATACAATACGATCGGCATAATTTCCCTTTAAGATTTTCATAATTTTCATTTATTTTTATAGTCGAATAATTGTGATGCCATAGCTATCATTTTTTACTGTTTTTTAATCATTAATAATGCACCGATTATCGGTATTTTTCGTTAATCATAAATTAGCCGTTTCTATTAATATCCGCACCTTTGCAATGATGTCCTTAAATGTCCTTAAATTATTTTCATCTTTGAAATTATGTTGCGAATCATATTCATATCATTGGGCGTTCCGCAATTGATTATCGTTGTGAAAATTGTTGTTTTTATTAGTTTCATACGATTATAAAATCGCTTAAACCATTTATAAACTGTCGGTTATTAATTTTTGTTATCGCTATTTATGCATTATTAAATGTTAAATATTTAGGCATATGTTTTAATTTTAAATTTAATTAATTCGCTTTTCGTGTGAATTTTGCGCCGGCATTTTACAGCATATTACGATCATGTATATTTCTAAAATGTGAATAGATCACCAGACATTTATTTAAATATTTACATGTATACTATATAATATATAGTATATAATATATAGTATATATGTATTAAATTATTATAAAATTAATATAATAAATATAAAAACACTAAAATGGTCATAAAAAAACAAATAATTACCATTTTAGCATTCAAATCATTATCAGCATCATAATCGTTATCTGTATTATCATTTTAAAAGTTTTTATTTATTTTAATTAAATAATCGTTATATTCTTTTAAGAATTTAGAAAATTTTATTTTTAACAATATTTATCATAATGTTTAGTGATTTTATTTTATTTAAAAAATGGGGATATGACTGGGATCAGGTCGATTTGTCGACACTCAATTGATAAACAAATGAGTACATCCATACTAAATTTAATTTTACTTGAATTTAATTGACCGCCACCAATTTGCCGACAATACATTTACATTGATTGTATTGAGAGGGTCATAAGGGTCATAGGGCTTTATTATAGGGATTCATGCTTATAAATGTCTCAATTCCAATTAAGAAAAGATCACTGAGTACTAATGTATCGAGTGTGATGCAAGAGTTCACACACTGACCTAACCTAAGGAAGAGAAAACCTAACCTAACCTAATGAAGAAAAAACCTAACCTAACCTAATATTGTAACATAACCACTGATTACATTGAATCCGATAAGTACTGTCGGTTAATCAGTTTCGATGAATCGTACTGTCCGAAGAGGAACCGAAAATTGTCTATAAATTGAATGTGTCTATGAATTGAGTTGTTTATGAATTGATTGTCGACAATCGACATGATCCCATATGACCGCATACATGTATATTGTTAGTGAGTTAAATATACAATTAAAGTAACTAATGTGTTATGGAATTAGCGTCAATTTAAATGGATTATAAAGAAAAATAATGAAAAAATATGTGAATAAAACATACAATTAATTCTAATTATAGTAGTTTATGGTTATTGAAAGTGAATATGTTAAAAAGCGGAGCTTAAGAAGTGTAATTATTAGTGATACTCAAGAAGTGCATTATTAGTGATACTCAAGAAATGCAATTTTTAGTGATACTCAAGAAATGCAATTATTAGTGATACTCAAGAAATACAATTTTTAGTGATGCTCTCAAAACCTACATTTAGTGATAATTATTATGAAAAATTATTTTAAAATGATAATAATTTCATAGCGAAATGAAACGACACATTATAATTTATATAATTTAATACAATACAATTAAAACTGCAAATCTGAAATGTGAATTAACATAAGAATTAATAGTAAATTCTTTGATTAATAAATAATGCAATCGTTTGATTGGGGCAAATGAAATGCCGTCATTTTACTTTCATTGATGTTTGATTTTGGATTTTGTTTTTATAATGAAACCATAAAATGTTTGAAAATATACAATACTTTGTGTTAGAGAATAGTGATACAAAATATACGCGATGAAAATAAACAGAGCGTCGGCGGTAAACATCATTTTCATGGTGTATGACTGTACAATACCATAATTGCAAATGCAATAAACTTACTGTTTGAGGGCACTTTACTATTTAAATAAACTATTCACATGAAAAATCACCAAAAGAGATGTTTTTAAGACTCAATAAAATTTGTTTTACTGAGTGATGGTAAATGATGGTAAAACATTAAACTCAAAAATTATACATTTCTGATTCCGAAAGTAAAATCTGAAATTTCCAAATCCATGCATTCACATCCATGCATTCACATTATCATCCATCCTATGGCAATGCCAATACCAACAATGCCAACACTATAATTGTTGTGCACATAAAAGGCAATTGTTGAGCGATATATTTGAAAGTATTGCATGACTTTAGGTTAGTCTTATGGCCTCATGACTCATGACACACCTTATGCTTAACTTGAAACGTCTTTATTGAGCACTCTTTTAAAAGTTACAACAGCAGTCGGCAGTGGTCATATAATGCGAGTGGACTTTTGCTGCTCCTTTTTCCGTAACTCCCGATGGGCTTATAATTAAGCAATATAATGTCTTAAAGCGTCTCACAAAAAGCAACACTTCACTTTACTTAACCTAAACACTGTTTGTGACTTTAAACACACCGAACGTAATTTAAATCATAAAATGCAAAAATGCACATCACAAAACCATGCATCGTTAAACTTCGGTATCATTAGCATTAAACACAATAAATCCGAAATTAAGAATCATAAGAATATCGACGGATGCCATTTTAATGCAATATTAAATGTATTGTAAAATATTTGATTATGTAAGTATAGAATTAAAATGCTCGGATAAA
>LBFL01011058.1:18105-85264 GCA_000988845.1 Hypochthonius rufulus
TTGAATGTTTTTATTTGAAACAAATTTCCTAATTTATAAGTGCAGCGAATATATGCGAATTTACGTTAAAATGACACATACAGGAGCATTAAATTACCATCCGTAAAGTTATATGATCGTTTAAACTGTTTATAAAGTTATCTGTGATATGCAATAAATGCCTCTTGTAAATTGTGCGAATAATGCTTATAAATACAGTGCGAATCATGCTTATAAATACAGTGTGAATAATGCTTATAAATACAGTGCTAATAATATATTTTTAATATATTTTTTGATTCCCGATGTTATCATAATCAATAGCAATTCATATTCATACGCCATATTCGCAGTATGATTTATGACATAAGATATATAAATATAAACGCGTAAAGCATACATTTAGCTGCACATTCTGTTGATAGAGTTACCTGTTCCCTGTCCTTGTGTCGGAACTTATATTATGTGATTATAATCTAATTAAATTAGAAAAACGGAGAGTGTATGTTAATCACATACATATACATATTTCCCATAAGAGAAACCGAATTTTAAACTTTACACTTAACGAGTTTTACTCCCATAACATGAGTATGCGCGTCTCATCTCACCAATGATTGAACCGAACGGCACAGAATTGAGGACCCACAAATTTCGTTCCCCACACTCGGCTCTTCCATCCCATCATCTCTCTTTGCCATTCTCCCACGTTAAGCTGCACGTCCCTTTGTGCAATAACCAGCGGCGGCTGATTTACTATGATAGGAAAAAGTCGTAAATTATGGCAGCTGAGCTCTAATACTATGAACGGCACATATACAATTAAATATATATATAATATTGTAATGTTATATAATAGATATACGTTTGGAGTTTGAGTTATCTCGAGTAAAGAGTCATTGTGTTTTATTCTCTTTTTAAGCAAATAGAGAGCGGACTCCGAATTTCATGCCCCTCTATCAATAGAATAGTACAGAGTGATCCCGAACAGAGTGATCCCGAACAAGTGAATTGAATGCTCAATTTTGTCATTGCGATGTAATCCGTGATTTGCGCTGTTTTTGGCATCGGAACACAAACAACACTTAATGCGTAAATATTTTAAAAAGATGATTCTCAGCATCTTTTGGGGCAATTTTAAAAGCTGCAGAAATAGCATTTTCGGTTGTAATGGCATAGCTTTTTCAATATATGCGCATTTATTAAGTGTGCCCTGTGCTGAGGGACGGTTAAAAATGTAACACCAGTGCTGGGAGCATACAGAAGCAACATATTTTCATTGAGACGATGTACTTCTAATGTAACTTTCGAGGAGGAGTTTAACCACTGTGGGCAAAGAAATGCATGAGAGTGCATTGATTATATCAAATGCAAACTTATGTATGTATAGCTATAAGGCCCAAATGCGTGATTTAACTGCTCCATGACAGGCGCATCTTAACTTATTGCATGTATACTTCGCCTTTGTCCTGCTCCGAGCAGAAAATTCCTCACTTTATTATCTGAATGCAATTATATTTGATGCGTTTTTTGTTGTACGGTCACTATGTGATCGATATATGCATAGTAACAAATTTTATTGTCATCCGATCGATTATTGCAGTTTCAACATAACTTTTCTACACTTTTTGCCATCATTGTGCAGTTGACTATCGGAATCGACCGCACCATAAAGATTATAAAACGATAGTGATTGTGATAATAGTGTACATACTCTATGATAGTGTAGGTACTCTATGATAGTGTACGTATTCTATGATAGTGTACATATTCTATGATACATACTTTATGTGTATGTTCAAAACTTTATGAGTTAAGTATGTGTTCGTGTCTGTTCTAATGCCGTTCTATGCTATTCTACTCTGCGAGTGTGTGTATGGTGTGTATGCTCCAACAGAGTGAGAATATAACTCTTGAACATCACGCAAATGATATTCATATTCATAAATGATCCTTAACGAACAGAATCTTCTTTTTCTCGTGAGCGGCGCATTTCATGCTCAACTGATCCTACTAACGTTATCAGCCTCTGATTCAGGTGAGCCTAAAGATAACATTATAAAGATAACATTATGTTCCTATTGAAACGTATAAATTTCGGTTATTTAATATCATAATTATAACGTAATATCCGCTATAATTTCCATTCCCAATCGTAACTGTCACATCATATTGAATGAGATGACTGAAATGGTCTGAATTGCCACTTAAAAGTGTCACAGTGACTGCCATTGGCATTTGAATTGCATTTGAATCACTCACCATGGCGTAGAGCATAACTACTCTCAGCCGTACTGTTCACATGTCGAGTAATATTACCCAACATTATGTTATTATTGCACCGTCAGTCGGTTTAGTGACTACAGTGACTACTGTCACCACAGTACCGGCACCGGCACTACTTGTGGCAAACATGAAACTCATAGAATCCAAATTACTTTATTATGAATTGCGAGCGATAAAAATCATAATTGTCATGTAAACACCTCATAAATGCAATATAATAATATATTATATTATTTATTATGTATTTCAATGAATCTTTTTTCCATTCATACAATTAGTGGAGTATTTCTTTCAGAGGATGCAAATATCAGAGACTTTCTGTCCCCAAAATTTTCCTTAAGATTTATTTCAAGAAACATGAAACAACTCCGCTCCCGATCCTAGAGATGCACTGTTTTGTCACATCAGAATGGTTTGTGTCTTCCCTAAGCAAATATATACACGAGAAACAGTCATTTGAAATTGTCTATGAAAATAACATTTCAGAGATATTACTTTTATAGGACCGAATCAAAGTGCATTCATAATGCCTTAAATAATAACACTATGCTTTTAGTCTTATTATTTTACTATCAAAATGGACATTTTAGTCCCATTTCATCATTTTTTCTTCCATTTATGTATATAGTTTTAGACGAAAATTATTTTTGGGGCATATAATTATTGTTAAGAGCCTAATGCAATGGTTATTTTCCAAATAAAATGATTGGTGTTTATTGTGCATCAATATCCATCATTCGCCATTTGATCATATTGGAATGAAATGGGAAAAGATGGGGAATGATGGGAAATGATGGGGAATGATGGGGAATAATGGGGAATAATGGAGAATGCGATGGTAAATAATCGTTCGGTAATAATTCGATATAATTTGATGTAATTCATAGCAATTTGCAGCCATCATATTTAATAAATTGCGCCATCATTGTTTTGATTGCCTTCACTTTCCTTTATCTTTTTATATTACAAATGACTTTCCTCTTAGCATAGTGTACCGGTATTATAGTACCATATAATAACAGTTTTCATAATGAATCTAAAATTATTTGATGGTCTTTCTTCTGATTAAAATCGCCGCGAAAACACTCAAATACGGCATAATTAATAGTGTGTGTAATTGTTATTTACATATTAATTAAGAATTCTCTAATAAAAGAATTCTATAGTTACACACGCGTTTTGGGGAAAATAATATAAAATACACGTACCATGACATTCTATCATCATGTGCCCTCCACCCTTATACAATATACAATATCCAATCTACAATATACAATTTACAAAAGTCTGGCAGTGGTTTAGGGCGTGAACGCACAAACTTTGGTGAACTTAAGTTTAGCAAAAACCTTTACTAATATTTTTGAGTGCAGTGTACACCTGCCGTGGCATTTTCATTATCGTCCAATCTGCAGCAGTGTTAAAGTAAATTCATATATAATTTGCTTTGTCTTTCGTTAACTATCATTTTCTTGACAATTTCTGGAAAAAGTACCAAAAAACAACACAAAATGAGCATCCTTTTTACATTTCACTGTTATTTAATGACACAAATTACAATCATAAAGAATGTATAACTGCTTTTAAGATAATTATAGATTTTTATTTTATGGGTAATTTTATGTATTTTATGTATTTTTAAATTATTTTAAATTATTTTCTAATACTTTTAAATACTTTTTTTTCACTTTTCACAAATTTACTCTGAATATGAATGAATGAGAAATTATTTTTAATGATTTAACATTTTAAAACTGAAATTTACGTTTTTTTTAATATTCCACACTAATTATTCAAATTTACAATTACTCGTGTAATAAATTAGCATCTTAAAGAACGTAACCTTTAAGTAGAGAGGGATCCTCAGGTAAAGATCAGGTTCGACAATAAATTAAATGGTTACACAATAAAATGAGTGTAACATGTAAACTAAAGAGAGTATTAAATAGCAATAATAGGAATATGCAGATGCGGATTGAGTGGGATTCCCATAGTTGTGCGGCAGGACATTGTAGTGGTGTAGTGATTAGGAACGAAATTACCTGAATTATCTGAGACACCATCATTATGCTGATGATCATGTATGAGCATACGGAAAGTATATTATTTGTATGCGACACAAAAATTTTTTGCTTTTACTTTCATCGCTCATTTGCTGTTCCGTCGTGCATTTCGCATTCTCTCAGATAGTCTTATGTCTCTTTGTCTTTTATATACTCGAGACATTGTAATTAGTATTTCGGTTCCAATGCATTTTGCGCCCAAATATATGTTGTGCCGTCCTTTATTATATCTCATTAATATCTGCCAAAATTCCAAGGGTTGGGTCTGACGGCACTGCAGACGGCAGTGCACGGATTGGCCCCGAATAATGACGTGTGTAATACATCATCGAAGATGATCTTTCCAAAGATGCTTTAACGCTGACTTACTACTGATATGAATGTTCGATGTTACCATAGTCCGATGTTACCATAAAATGTGCGAATCAAAACCGACTCCGCACATATCGTACATATCGTATCTCAAATACAATTATCATTATCATATATTAAATATTTTTAATGAATAATAATGGCGAAAGCAGTGCATTGTATATGTAACTCTCTGTGCCCATTTTAATCTGTATTTAAGTGTAGAGCTTTATATATAACTATAACTATAACTATAAAAGCAGAATCGATATTTTATTAGTCGCAATCTTTGGAATGACACTGACGATGATTGTATTAAACTTTAGGTAAGAAAATTTGCATCAATTTTGATGGCGTTTCTCTGTGCATTAATGTCACCATCAGTGAGGGTGTTATGCTGCTCTGTTTGCCCATTTCATTAATTTATGAGGCAATTGCATGAGTCTAAGTGTCTCATTCCGCCATCACACACACTCTCACATACACATACAGTGATACACACAGTCATACACAGTCATACACACAGTCACACACACAGTCACACACACATAGTCAATTCCTACCCATGAAAACATTAAAAGGCACACTTTTTCTGTTTCTCTCATTCAGGTTTTTGACATTTCACTCAAATATAAGATTTTTTACTTTGAATTAGGAGTTTGATTTGTGTCTGAATCGCATGCCTCACGGCACAATCAATTAGAATTGCGTCTCTCTTTATTAACATAATTTTCATATAATTCATACTCTTTCCTTCGTTAATATTAATAATTGTATGGTTTATATCATTTGAAGAGAGTGCAACGCTTGACTCACGCTGTTTTCGGTGCCCTTTTCTTTCATCTGTGAGCGTCTTTCTTACATAAGCACAAATGGGTCTGTTTTGCCGCAAATGTAAATGTTTTACAATCGGATCTCTTTGGTTTTTCTAAGAACTGAGGCCGCTTTTCTTTGCTTTTCTTACTTTTTTCCATATCCCCATTGTTTTTGTTTGGAGAAAAAAGAGAGATTTGCAAAGAAAGAAACGCCAAAATTGAAGGAAAGAGAAAAAAGATGTCAAAAGACGAGCGACACTCACTCATGCCTCTGAGGGTCTTCGAATTGTTTTATGATACTCCAGTAGGGCTTTCAACTTATACAACTAAGAATGTTGTATGGCTATGTATGACTATGTATGGCTATGTATGGCTATGTATGGCTACGTACGGCTACGTACGGCTATGTACGGCTATGTACGGCTATGTATGGCTATGCATGTCTATGTATATGCGGCTATGGTATAGGCATTAAGAGGTAAACCGAAATTCTCTCCCTTATCTATGGCGACATTCGAACGATTAGATTATTCCTCCAAAAAAGTAGTTTCTTATTAAGGCTCTCATTCGGCTAAACATTAAGTTTACATTGGGCTTTACATTGAGCAAAACATTGGATTATTGCGTTTTTTCATTGCTCTTTCATAAGGCTTTTCTTAGTAATGATGCAAATGGCACAACTGACTGAATGCTAAAAGGTACAGTCCTTGGGTCGTGATAGAGAAGTATTCGACTCAAGGAAAGAGACCACAATTGGAATGCCATCGCTGATGGTGTCAATCCTTACCCTATCGGATGGACTGAGACCGCTCCAATCTGGTGAAGTGCCACATGGGACTGTGCAGGCCGTGCATGGGACAAGATTGACGATCTCGAAATGTGCAACTGCTTTGTTTCCTACGGCTGAATCCCACTTTGATATATGACCACTCACGTCAGACCCGTTTCAAACCTAAGGCCTCACGCAATTTCAACTTCTTTTACACAACATTTTTACTTTTTGACTCTATTTCTTCATTTACACTTTAATTTTTCCTTTAAAAGCCTAAAAAAGTAGTAAATTCAACTTAAAGTAAAAATATATTTAAAAATTCAGTAAAAAACCTCTGAAAATGGTAAATGCGAGTTGATTAGCCTCAAGCCCTTGAAAGGTCCAGTCGATGACTGCTATGGTCAGTCGAGACAGAGTTATAAAAACCGTTACTGTTTATTGCCCCGCAATAAGAGACACTTCCGTTAGTATATACATTAGTTGGTCGTGCACTGTTATCCCAATTCTGGGAAATGTCAAACTGTGAAAAGCGAAGAAATATCTGAACTTTAATTGCGTTTAATTAATAATTGTGTATCTGTTTAGGTTGAGGCTGATATAATTGATTTGACACAGCATGTGTGATATGAGTCCGTACTACGCCAATAACACCGGTTACACACCAGGACCAACCACACATGACCAGTACAATGGTGAGGCACACCATCACCACGTGATGACACAATGTCACGAAAATGGTCGCGGACCGCCACCGCCACATCACCAGTACCACCAAATGCAATACGGTGGTCAGTCGGGTCAGCCACAGGCCAATTACCCGCGGTTTCCACCATTCAATCAGGTCGATGTTAAACATTGTCCTGATGGTACAAATCCACATGATCCTAGTCCTTACTACAACTGCGGCACCACAACTGTGCCGCCACCACCACCACCACCAACACAAGTAGCACCACAGCCGCCCATTATGCCGATGCAACAATACGATTCTTGCGGAGGCCGCGGATCGATAACACCGCCACACGAGCCTTCGCAGCAATACCCGAGTTGCAAAATGCATACACATAATGATGGTTTAGGCGGAGGTCCTCCGACAATGGTAGGCCCATCCTCACCATCACCACATCACGGTCAGCATCACCCAATGTATCAGGGACCGGTATCGAGTCCGCCACAACAAAACTCGGGTTCAGCCCTACCATCACCATTATATCCATGGATGAGATCTCAGTTTGGTAAGTGACTCATTTCCCAACAATTACCATATTTCACTTAAAGGTTAGAATCATATATTATGGAAATTTCACATAAACTCATGAGAGTATCCAATTTATTTTAGTTTATTACATTTACACTTTTTTGTGGTTTTTGCATTTTACGCTTTAATTTTCTCAATAATTTATTACATCATTTGCATGAAATTAATTAGAATCAAATTAATCAGAAATAAATTAATTTTTTAATGCTCATTTCCCACTCACTGATCATTTAATGGGCATAAATGTCAGGATTAGTATAGGATATGTGAGGGAATTTAAGTTTATATTGCAATTTAATTGCACAATAGAATCACGAGTTAATGATGATATATTTGAACATATAAAAATAGTAAACATTGTATTGCATTGTATTGTATTGCATTGTATTGCATTTGTATTGCATTTGTATTGTGTATTTATTTGAATGCGTATTTTTAAACACAGAGAAAGAGAAAAGAGTTCGCCTCATGTTAATACAGCAATAAATTGTGAAGTTCATTAATGGAAAGGGATTACTCTAACGGCTCTCACAGTGATGATTTAATGGGTGTTAACATTTTAATAATTGATTATACCATTCATTACCAATATGAATCATCGTATTATCGATTCAATCACTTTATATATTATAATACATCGCAATGCACTTACACATTCAATAATCGAATCGGATTAAACTTTTGATTTTATTGCATATCAACGCCGTTATGTTATATGAGTACACATATTCCAGTGCATTCCCAATGAATTGCAATGAGAATATGCACATAATTGGCGCACTCTTTCGTCGAGAAACGACGTAAATCAATGAATTAGGGATAAACATGCTTCGGCCATACTTGAGTTTAGCATTCGTTACCACCCTAAGGTCACGAGTGATGATCCCAGTGGTGTCTCATGAGAGTTGCGATTGGATAAACGGAAATATGCAAATAATAGGAAACCAATAGTATCGAGAGTTTAGGTTACCGCATAATGTACATTTATGAGTCCTCCCGTTTTGAAATTCACAATGAACTGCTATATCTATGAATTGATTGTAATTTTTTATTTGATGAAAAAGACCATTAAGTGCATGAGTCTTGTTAGTGGTGGTGCTTAGCGGTGATCACCGGTGTTTCAGGAAACAATAATTCGCATTTCAGATCGCGCTACCGACGGTAGAATCGTTACAATCGTTACAATCGTTACAATAGTTACGGTCGTTACAATCGTTACAATCGTTACAATTATAACAATTGTGTTCCTCCATAATCATGAGATTCTACCATTATAATGCAATTGTTATTCAGAAATAAATGCCATCATAAAAACAATTGTATTTCGCGTTAGACAATTGTGTTTCTCTTATTTTTGTGTTTTTATTATGTGTTAATAATTTATTTTTGTCATAATTAATTTATCATTGTTAAGTTTAACTCAATTTAACTGAATTCATATTTTCTAATTTTGTAAATGTATTTCTGGGATTTCGGTACTCACAACAAATGAGGTACTTTTTCAGGTAATTAAATATTAAAAATGCCAGATTTGCACATCGCGTGTTCAGCACTGGTATTTTGTAGAGAAAATTGGAAAATTCATATTTTTATATTTTTTATTTTTTCCCTTTTTGATTGCGTTTGTGTTATATAAAAAGCAATTTCAGCGGTGCACTTTATTCGGGAACACAATTAAAGTCATTCTTTTTCTTTGTTCGGTCGGCCTTAGTTTGTTCTTTGCTGATGAAGAAGGGAATTGGAGAGGGAAAGTAAAGTCAGTTCATTTCCTATGGGATTTAACGCAATCTCTACGCAATGGTAGTTTCAGTATAGTTTGAGTGTAGTTTTACCATTTTAGTTCTACCATTGCTGACTTAATCCCACGAAGACATTGATAAACTGAACATTACACGCTGACTCCGAATGCCAAAGATAAAAGCTTTATACGTGTTCTCCCTATTGAAAAGGCATTCTCCTTAATTAAAGCCCCTCACTCAATCTTAAAGTTTTGCCAATTCTTTTATGGTTCTACTTTTGGTCGATTGCACTTCCAAAGTATAAAGAATGGCGCAGCGCATTTAAAACTTTCATTCCTCTTTAGATGTATTTTTGTTTGTTTTGCTCCGCCATTCTTCTCAAATCACTTTTATGTAACGCATCATTTGCTGGGATATGAGAATACGACAGTTTTACGAAACAGGTATTGATTGTGTTCCATTCCATAGCATCGAGTGTCGTGACACTATCATAAGACCAAAACTTTAAATGTTTGTCATACCCCTGTATAGTGTCATCCTTCTTATTTATACTTTACGAGAGTATAAAGAGAAAAGTTTCTCAAAGAAATCAAATGGGGTGTGAGACGACACTGCAACAATACTATAGATATATGCGAATAGATATATGACTATCATGCTCTGTCCTTACATATTTCTTATATATTATATACATTTGTGTATATACGTATATATACGTATATATTTCTTACATATTTCATACATATATATATATATGTATGTGTGTATATACGTATATATATATATATATATGTATATATATACGTGTATATATAAGTATATACACGGTTCTCTGCCCACACTTTGCATTCATTTCACGTCGTCCCAAATAAGATGAGTTTCCAATTTATCTGCCGCTGAATCGCAAACGTGCATCACTCACAGAATGAGCAGCTTAATACAACGACACACCGCTATAAATACATTAATCCATACACTTATTCGTGCATTACACACAAATGCAATCACCATCATCACCATAATCTGTATTAAATATTGAGTTTCGCACAATACAATGGTTATTCATTATTCTTTATTTCTTAAATATGATATGATATTTTATAGAGCGTAAAAGAGGACGTCAGACATATACACGATATCAAACATTGGAATTGGAAAAGGAATTCCATTTTAATCGGTATTTAACACGCCGGAGACGCATAGAAATTGCTCATTCATTATGCCTCACCGAACGACAAATCAAGATATGGTTCCAAAACAGACGGATGAAGTGGAAGAAAGAGAATAAAGCAAAATTAGACGCCGGTATGCCCATCGGACCCGGGGGGGCGCCCTGCGATCTCACCCAACACCACGACACCGGCCACAGAGGTGCTGTTTAAATAATAGCATGACAATGCGTTCAATATGTGTATATATTATGTGAAACATATGTGAAACATGTACAAAATAACGATATAATAACGATATGATTGAGCCAAGAATTGTGTGAGAAATGCGAGGGAAACACACAGCGATTCACTTGGATTGACTTCGGGCGGATTGTTTTTGTATATGTGTATGTTCCTTCGTTATCTCTCACAACAATTCCTCACCTCCTCTTTCTTTAAGTCTTTAAGTCACACACAATATATGGCCCGTGACTGTTTTTTAAAGCTGTTATTGAGGGGACAGTTTTATTGCAGGTGCAATTAGGGTTGTAAAAAGGTTTTAAAACTAAACACAACCGCCACGCCAAACGTACTCGTTTTTAGGGTTTTTAGGATATCTCCGCAAACGTATTGTAAAAATGCTTCAATTTCTGTCCCTTTATTTTCACTTTAGACACTCATTCTATTCTATTCATAACAATAACATTTTTTCAAAAGTAAAGTGTTTTGGTGTAGTAAAAGTCGAAATTTTTCACCCAAAAACCCTCTCATCCCTCTTATCCCTCTCATCCCTCTCACCTCTCACTACTGCCAAAATAACAATCTCTAGGATACAATCTTTAATATTAAGCAATGGTCAATATCACCAAGAAATGTTTATATCATCAAATGGTAATTATATATTTTAATTCTATGTTTTATGTTTAGCATTTAAATCCATTGTAAAGGGGTGATTGTCTATGATTGTCAATTTTGGCCGATCTGTGCTCAAATTAAGGGTAAATTAACACAGTAATTAATGCTGTAATAAGTATCACATCATTGTCATTTCTCATCATTGATGTAACTTTTGTGGTTTATGAATACAGTTATATAAAAATTATAGAACAATTATTATTATCATTAATACTCTTATACCATCATATAAGTGATCAGTTTTCAATACCAATTATGTTAATGGTAATTATATTACGGTACTGTTATATGATTACAGTAATCATTCTGTTCCTATGGAATAATTTCTTTATTTTCAATGAAAGAGCATCGCGATATGTGAGCGAAGGCCGAACACTTTCATAACGGCGTCACTCGTATTTATGGCATGCAAAATGCCGCCAAAAGTGACCCTATAATAGAAAACTCGAGAAATCTATGATAAGGTAACACTTTAATACAATCATTTTGACTATTGTTTCGTCGTTTAAATAATAACCATCCTTAGATAGAATGTTCATTATTGAAAAGTCTTATTTCTCGTTTCAATAACACTTAAGTATTTATTAAAGATATTGATAAATCACAGTGATTTATAAATGAAATTATTATTTTTTGTGATGCGTAATTCAAGGAGTTGTGAATGGTACATATACATACATACACATACACATACATATACATACACATACACATACACACGAAACTAAAAAATATATTATAGACTCATATTTAATAGATAATGAGACAACTGTAGATTAGTGATGCATGTCTTGTATATTATGTCGGGAATAATATTACGCCATTAGTATGGCACGGGTAAAGACAATAAATTAGTTATACATTGGGAATGCTCATGTAAAAATATGAATATCTTTTCGATTTCTATTGATATTACAAATTTGTGTACATAAACAATTATGGTGACGATGATTTTTACTAATGTCGTTCTGTTTGAAATGTTAATGTGATTTTGCATATTCAAACTCATATGGAATGACAAATCATTACTGCTGAAGGCATATATATCTTAACATAATCGCCTTTAGGTTGTTTTTTGTGTTGACATTTTCGGCGTCAGAAAAAGAAAAGATCCGCGATCATCATCATTTGGATTTTGTCATCATCATAGTCATATACAGTCATATACACAATATACAGAATGATACATCCGCCATGAAAATATTTATTTTACTCCGCACTGACTTTAGACTCCCATTGATGGACTTGCAATTCAACTCACCACTGACTTAATGTGTCTATCACAATGATGCATGAATAGCGGTTGCACATCAGATGAGCTCACATTTACTCCGAACCGAACCGAATGTACTAATTGCAGTCAACAAATGAAATACTATACTCCATAAAAATGTTATTACAATTTTCAAGATCACTGCAGTCATTTACCATCGAAATATATTTATTTATATATGATATCTCTATTTGGAAATAGTGAAAATCAATGGTGGGAAAATATTACCGCGAATTAAGGCAATAATAATAGCGAATGTGAATGGTTTTGGTTTTTTACAGCATTCTCAAGACAAAAATGATGATGAATATTAAAGAATTTCTATGGGTAATGAGCATTATATGATCATGATCATGATCTACAAGTCCATTGACGGCACTCAAGAGTTGGCTGTGAATGTCAGCAGGAATCTGCGACCTGTTGACACGAGTAGTGATGAAGATGATGATGATGATGATGATCACATTGATGTCGTACTTTCGTGCCAAATGGTCGCATTGGGTTCACTCAAACATCACATCTATATGTTCATTTATTGAGGAATGTTGCAATTTATAGAGAGGAATGCCAACAGTGTCCTCATTATGCCCTAAATTTGTTTCGGTATGAATTGTGTAATGTAAATATTGGATAAATTTCGTTAATATTATTTTTTATTTTTCACTTTTCCACTTTAGGATTTCGGTGCCCTTTAACATTATAGAGCATTCGAGGAAATTGAAAACACAGCTCTTGAGATATGCTCGAGAGTTGCATCAGTGATGATAATGAACAGTTGTGTAAATGTATACTGAAAGTACTGTGAGGGAATGAAATATGGTCGTGGAACGAATGCAGCATCTAACGTCTAACATCCACTGCAGTCATCCTCCGGCATAAATTTCTCATGTGCATTCACTGAAATTAATGCCTAAAGTAATGAGATTCTCAATTCTCTTTCTGCTTTCATTCGAAGCTCAACATAATAATTGCACAGTTCTGTATCCTCTTCTTTTTGCCTTATTCTTTGACTCGAGAAAATATGCAACAAAAATTTAAACTAAACTAATCTAATTATGGTATCTTTAATCGCGAACAAACATCTCATTTCATGGAGTGGTTTTGCAATTTTCTTTTAATAATTCCCTTTTCTTTTCAGAAACTTACAATTTATATATAACTTATATAAGTTATATAAGAAATACGTAATTTGGAAATTTTCTTTTTTCTTCGTTTTTATCCCCCACAAAATGGGGACCGAAAGTTTCGAAATGAAAAAATTACTCAACAGACGTTCGGTCATAAATTATATTAAATTATTATTGGAAAAGTTTAAAGTATAATAATTATGTGCGTAAATGAAGAATATTTAGAATATATGGCGTATCGCATTACAAATGAGTGTATTTACACTTTTGCAGTGATGTTTTGCAGGTGTTCTCCACTCGCAGAGATAGCATAGCATAGGGATGGCGGAATTCTAATCAAAATGAAAGCAGTGGAATTATGTTCTCATGAGAAATTGCGATATTTCGGTAAAGTTTCCCCATGTGTGTGCGTGGATGATATCACATGAAAGTGTATGGATGTGTATGGATGTGTATGGAAGTGTATGTAAGTGTATGGATGTGTATGGAGTGTATGGAAGGGGATGGAGTGTGTACGGGAGTGCTATGATTGTGACTTTTGATGGATGCAGAAGTAGAAGAAGTGTCTCTGGTCTTTTTTAGGTCCCGCATGTCAAATTTATTTTCATCAGAGGAGAGATATAACGTTTTACATTATGATAACAAACGACGGCGCAAAGGAAAGCATAATTCATAGGCTGCACATTTATTATCTCGTGATCGCTAATCATTAATGCACTTCTCTGTATATCCTATAGAAACCTTATCACTGATTGTGTATGCTGAATTCCATTAGATCCACTGAATCTTCTCTCGCTCTGTCCCCAGCTCTGTGAAGCGCATTTTGCAAGCATTGGCAATCTATTCAGAGACTAAAGAAAATGCTGCCGCAAAAGAACATAATTTATGATCGCAGAGCTCTCTTTTTGTGAAAGGAGAGAGATTCTGACGCTTCTCTTCCTCTTTTCGTTTATGAAAAATTCCCTTAAAATGGTAAAAAGGGCTTTCATAGTGAATCTTCCGTGGAAGTGATTTATATTCCTGTGTTATTATATAAGAGCACCCAAAGAATTCTTAGTATGGCGGTGAAACTCGACTGTAGTGAATGCTAAAGCAGTTTCTCACGCCTTTATATTTTCTCTCATACTCATACTGATACTATGTGTGACTATGTGTGTATCATACTGATAAAATGGTGCTCAAATGCATTCAGCCATAAAACTCAAACGGACCGTAAGAGAAGTTCATACTTAAATTGTTAAAAAACAAACTTTTAATTAGAGAAAAGTTTCCTAATTTCACTACATTCGGTTCGGCACGCGTTTCCCTTAATTACTAAAGTGGTTAAAGTATGTTCAGCTTTAGGCGTGTAATAAAAGTTTTCGCTTTAATACCACTAATATAAGCATATATAAAGCACATATAAAGCATATGGTATATTAGTGTATGGTATATGAGTGTATGGTATATGAGTGTATGGTAGATCAGTGTATGGTAGATTTACATGACATAAGTTATGCGATGTAACCTAGAGTAATGTAATGTAGAGTATGTAGAGTATGAGAGTGTGCGCCAAACTTATATTGTTTCAATTTTATTGCTCTCCTTTCATTTTCTTAATGACTCGTGCTGTGCTTTCATGTAATTAAACTTTTCTTAAATTTGACGTAAAAAAGATTGATTCATCCATGAAATTCCTCGCATAATCTCAGAGTCATTTATTTGAAGCGGCAGCAGCTCTTAGACACATAAGAAAATGGCAATGGTAATATAAGTTTAGCTTAGGGTTGACTCGCATTTTTCAGCTTTAGTAAGTTATTGCTGATGAGGCTCAACCTCTTCTTCTTCTTCTTCTTCTATACCCTCTTCTCATTGCTCTTTTCCCCCAATAATAATAACAGAGTTTTGCGAACGATGCTGGCGCTATGCCATGAAATTGTATTACATTAAGAAAACCTGCGTCTGAATCGAATGCATCAGAAGGATCACGAACTCTGGAAAAGAAATGCACACACATACATGGGCTTAAAGGAAATGAATCCTGTGCTTTTCCGGCAGAATGCATCCCTCTCTTGCAAATCCCCCGCTTGGCATGGACTTTAACGATTTTCTCTTTATTTCTCATGAGACTTCGTGTCATGGGGCCACAAAAACCGTTATTTCTTCAAGAAACACATTACCAAAGTTGAGCCAAACTTTTCTAAGTCCCACGACTTTTCTCTACGCTCTCCAAACTTTCTCTTTTCTCTTTCCCATTATCCCATCCATTAAATGAGCGCATCAAACGAGTCAGATTGAGACAAGAATGAGGCGGATCGCACAACAGGCACATCACACACATCACACCGAGAGATGCATCCACAACTTTCTTATTATTATCCGACTTTTCTCTTTCTATTCATGTTTTGCTCCTCATAATTAACGCTTCGATTCTAATGGTTTACATCACTTATCACACTATTCAAACGGACATCATTAATTATTTTATGATACAACAGAATCTTTTGACTTTACCCTTTGTGTGTTGATGTTTAATCTGATTCCCCTGTAATGACATTTACTTACATAGCATATCTCTCTACAGGAAAGCCGTACCAAAGTTGAGACTTCCATTGCATGTATTTGAATAGGGCCAAAACGAGAATGTATACGTTTAGCCTCAGGCAAATCAGACATGCATTGCCAATTACCGTTTTTTACTGCTTTCACTTTTACATTATTCATTTGTCTCTATTCTCTTGTGATGTCAGATGGCATCACATGATGAGAATACACCTGAAAACAGTCAGAGTAATAATAAAACAGACTTTACCATTATTCAGTATAAATAATTTATACACGCAAATCAATGAAAAATTGATGAATAAAGGTGTGTCAATCCCCGCCATATAATGATCGCTTTGCATGTTTTGCTCACACTATTTTCGTGGGAAACTTATTTTACCGATGGTGGAACATTATGTGCTTCCGAATTCTAATATCATATTTCTCTAATATTTGCCGCTAATAAATTCATTAAAATTTTCTCATTCGTTTCATAAATATATATTTATAAATATATATTTATAAATATTAATGTCTGAAAATGCTTATCAGAGAAACATTTCAATTTCTTCGGTCATATCTCTCATCACTGTATCGTTCTGACGGTTCTGATAATATTGGAAATGTTAATATTTATAGATAATATAAGTTCTACTTTAGGTCTCTTTTGGTTTTATAGAAGCGTCAAATTGAATTTCTGTGACAATATTTTGCCGCTACTGATGGTGCAATCAAAATATAGTACTAAAATATACGGTGTCGATTTAGCGCATCATGAAATATTAATACAGAATGATACTCTTCGCACTGACATTAAATCGCAGTGACATTTTGAATAATGATAATAATAATGATATAACAAAGAAGAGTAATGAACCAAAATAACACATCTTCAGTATCTCCAGTATTTCCATCGCCACTTTTGTCCCTTTAATTATTGTGATTCTCTAAAACATTGTTTTGCCTTAGTACGTATTGTTGAAGGAATCTCCATGTGGAAATGGTCGCATTGGCTTTGGTCTTGTAAAATTTAGAATGGAAATTGTTGATGTCCCTCCCCATTCGCCCCGAGCATTGATCAGTGATTCAATATATTCTTTACATGGTTCTTTGACACAACTTCTAACTTAGCACTGCTCCAATGCTCTTGTGTGCTGTGAGCGTTGCAAATTGTTGCATAACAAAGTACCAGTCCCGGCGCCCATCGTCTGTTGCATGTGATTATTGGATGTGAAACGGGATGCACGGGATGCTGCATTTGTCCTCTCCTCTGTAATTTGCCCGAATATAAAATGGCATTTATGCGAGACACACATGCATGTGATGCTGCAGCGGAAATAATTCATAATTTGATGCCGTTGCATGGAGATTAATCATTTGTTTCATAAATCATGATAATCAAACTTACACTAAACCTCTTATCTTTTCATTCGTTATTACCTTTTGACCTGAGGTCACAGACGTGACCGAACGACATTCCAATGAGTAGATGTTACTCCCATAGAGAAAAATAGAAATCCTTTTTGCATTTAATTACCTCTCAACTCATCGCCAACGTACTCGTAATTGGGCAGTCCCGTATATATCACTGTCACCGATGCCAGTTGTGAACAATTGCATGCCCGAACTTTCCATATTTAATGCAATCTCAGATGATATTGCGTAACAGTGATACCATCTTAGGGTTTGTTAGGCTTAAATTAGTTTTGATACGAGCAATAAATCAGGCGTACTATAGTATGTATGTGTGGCATGATGTATGCTATAATGCATGTATAGATAGTATACATGCATAGTAGATATAGTGAAGGGATAATTAGAGCGAGAAATGCATTGAAAGGCCAATCTTCCCAAATCTTTCCTTTCCCATGGCTAATTTTCCAGAATGTAGTGTCGGTCCGTCTCTACAGTCCGTTCCACTGTACTTGTTTTATTATCGTATTTTCGCTATGCATTCACCCGCCAATTTTCGCAGGTAATGGTATAATGGTATTTGAGAAGTGCGGTGTACGGTGTACTAATACTAAGTACTAATACTAAAGCACTAATAGTAAAGTACTAATGCAAAGTACAAACTAAAGGTAAAACAATTGATGATCCGTCTTTTTCGTTCGGCATTATTTTCTGTTTTCTCTGTTTTCTCTGTTTTCCTCCATTTGCACACCCCTTTTGTGCATACAGAAATACAAACTTAAAACTCTGAATCATTGAGACTTAAACTTAGTGAAGAATACATGAGAGTATTGGCAATTTCAGCGTGACACTCAAATGCCCGATTGTGACACATTACCATTAACTATTAAATTTATTGAACCCTTTTGTTTTAGTTTCTCTCTGCCGATATTTTATATTATTTTTGTTCTTACGTTGCAACACAGTACTAAGTGCATCCATTATTTGGTGATATGATGGGTTTTCTTCTATTTGTGATTGTCTTGGATGATGAATACACATCCACACATGAGTATGTGCGTAGTATTGTATCGGAAAGGGATGGCGTAATGTCCTTCCATTAGTGGTATATCCATCATCAACTTCCATTTACGTCTGTGAGTGCACACACGTGTGCACGTTTCTATCGTTCGCATCGTTCTCATCGTTCACATCATTCTCATCGTTCTCATCGTTCTCATAGTTCTGAAAGTTCCAAACAAACATTTTTCGTTACTTTAGAGATCGCTTTTTTCTTATTTTTGCTCTTTTCTATTGATTAGTTTCCTATAATAGTCAGAGCTGCAAAACTCATTTGATGTATCGCATATACTTTGTTATACAACTGCTGCTTTATACTTTATACTTTATTCTCAACGCACATATTTTCTTAGGCAATCATATAGAGTTTGACCTCTCCAAGCATCACATGCTAAATTGAGGGGCTTCAAATTTCTCTTAATGAGACCCTATGGCTATGACTATGCTTTCATGTCTCATCATGTTAAGTATAACATCTCTTATGAATGCAGAATCGTAAAGGCACATGACTAATGACACAAATTACCAGATTCTAATTTTACAAAATGTAAAATCATAAAAAAGGTAAGAACATTAAGATTATCATTTTCGTTCATAACAATTCTATATTTTTTGTAAATACCGGTATTCGCGTACACGTAATGGCGGAGTTTACATATTTTGATGAGAATGTTAACTCATGAATTCTCCATCATAAACCATGACCATTGTCCAAATTATTCCAGTCCTTGAATCACGCGATACGATACTCAAATAGTGAATACGAAAAACAAATATAACATAACAAATATAACGTGAAATTATATTATATTATATAAGAAAAGAAAAACCAATCTTAAAGATAACTCTCATACTGCGGCATTAAAGCAATACAATAACCAATTATTTGAGAATAAATATCATCACTGTAATCACTGTAATCCCTCACATCCCTCACATCCCTCACATCCCTCACACTCCCCGCAAAAGGATGATCAATTTTACCGCAGATGCCATAAATTAAATGCTAAATTAAAAAATTAAACATGAAGTAACATGAAGTAGCATTTAATAGCATCCAATAACATCCAATTTTGTAAACTCCAGTTTAAAGCCATATTATAAGACCACCCAAAAAGATAAGTATACTCTGTAGTGCTTATGGCATAGAAATGGCATAAATTTATTAACATTATCATGAACATAACACATAAATTTTCTTATGTTATTGCAATGTGATCATAATATGTGTTAATAGTGTAATTCTTCTAATGTATTAATGCACAGTTATGACAGTTTATTTTAGAGATTTCTTTATTATAAGTGTTAATTATTAACTTCAAATCACGTGACCCGCGATTTTTCACTCATTAAAGTAACATTAAAGAAAATTGAATTATGTCCTTTCATTTATATCGCACTCACGTGTGCGTTAACAGAAATTACATATAAAACAAATCTGATTTATTACATTATACAATTATAATTATAATGTATTATTATTATTATTACTCTTAATTAACTTAACACAATTAAAAAGATATAAAATTTAAATAAAAACATTTCACTTAACAATGAATATTCATGATTATCATTTAGCACAATACTTATTATTGGCATATACATGTGTATTGTAAGTTTAAGTACAGAAACATCGAAATAACAAAACGTCGAAACTTAAATGTTTAAACGCGAAATATCGAAGAGAGAAAATGTTATTCAATTAATAGAAGAATTTTGAACATTAAAATTTTAATTTAAATAACTCAGTGTTTGCGTGATATTCAAATTACTTTTAAATTACTATTCCTTTCATCAGTTTTGCCTTAATTAAGGATCATTAACTATAGAACAGTAACTATAGAATCACAAAAACCGATTTTAATTAAATTAAAATTAAAAATTAATGTGCTAAATTCCTCTATTATTTAAATAACATTTTTCTATTTGATATTCTGAGTTTGAACATTGTTTTCGACATTTTGCATCTCAGTATTTCGGGAATACGTCTATTGTACGAGTTCGTGTATAGCACAATCAGTACAAAGTCTATAATTAGGTAATAAAATAATAATTTATGCAATAAATTATTACGACGAATAAAAGAAAAGAGCATTTTTGTTGAATAAATTTAATAAATTAATGCCAAAAGATATTTTTTAAAAGGAAATAAATAATAATAAATTACGCGATAATGTTACAAACAGTTATTATCAAATACTACGATCATACATAGAAAATATTTACACCTCAATTTATAATTATTGGTTATATCATTTGGAGATAGTTTTTTGCTTTGCTTTATCAGTATCCCTCACTTTGGCTTTGCCAAAGGGCTTTTAAAAGTTAACACATATTTATTTATTCTTTTCTCAGTGCTAAATTATTGCGCAAAACTATTTGTACAAAACTATTTGTACAAAATTATGTGTACAAAACTATGTATACAAAACTATATGTACAAAACTATATGTACAAAACTATGTGTACAAAACTATGTGTACAAAACTTTAACATACAAATAAAATATTGCCTAAAATAATGTGCCACTACATTATTATGGTGATTATTATTTATGTGAAAAGTGTGGTGAGTTATTTATTATCATATTTACTTCTCTCCCAAAAATGATATGATTATTCACTTTTAATCTCATGAATTATATAACTTTTTTATTTCTTTGAGACGAGAAATTATTAATTTAAGAAAATTGCATTTTATTCTCATAGAAAATTCTTTGAGAAACTTTTATAATTAAAAAGAAAAAAGTAAAATGATTGTGCTTTGATGATGCCGTTGATGAAGGAACAGAACAGAGGGTTCAGCAGTGTTTGGCGCTGCTGATCGCGATGCTTGAGGCGAGTACCATGACAGTGATGAATTGATGGGTATCATGACTGCATAGGCGTTGGTAGTGATGTGAAGTTGCGTTGATTGGTGGGTTCGGAGTGCCGCATTTCTAATGCATCCCTCCTCACTGCAGTTATTTGACGTCACGTCTAGCTAATTTGAAATTCGTCAATTTTTTACTTACATCACCCCACCACTTGGTGTTGCTGCTCTCCACAACCCGACACCGGAGTCATGTCCATTCAGATTGAGAACGGAGAACCCCAAAATGGCCGTTCATAGTGCTACAACACAAAGAAAGTGCACTTTTGTGCGAAAATTTGCATATGGTCAGGTAATGAATGTGTTTTCATACTGCATGAGTGAGTCAAATATATTCATATGCATCACGAGTTTCACTCACTCTTTCACTGTGTCATTAAACTATCGCTTACCTTTTCATATCGTCTAATTTCAGTCTCCTTAAAAACTCACCTTAAATAATGACTTAATTATTTGCATGCATAAATCACTAATATATGATAAATTTAACTGAAGCATCGGAGCGGTAAACAAAATATGCGATTTCCAAACTCAAATATCACAAAATGTATTACATTTTACCATTATTTATCATTATGTATTACTATTATTATTTTGTGTGTAAAGACAATTGATCATCTCCTTTCGCTTTCCTTATGTAACTCATGTTTGCGTATAACGGCCATAAATACTGAGCCGAGTATATTCACGTCAGTAAATAAATAGAATCACCAATGTATGGTGATAATAAATGAGAATGTCATTTATTTTTAGTTGTGTCAGTCGTGTCGGACTCACACTCTGCTCGCATGAGGGAAGATGGAGTAGACTTTTAATTAGACTGTTGTGCCACTGCCAGACTCATGTATATATGTATATATATATATATATATATACACACACATATATACATATATATACACATCTATGTTCAACTCTATGTCTTCCTATTCTATGTATTTCCATCACTTGTAACTCATATCATTCGATTCGCATTCTGTCATCGCATCACTCTTTATAGATACTTATTTTTATAGCATATTTGTATTTTCTTGTTGATGTGTGTATATTTTGATGCGCTATTTGCGTGTTACACGGAGTTGTACGGTACAAATGCCATCGGCAAACTCGGTAATGGAAAAACGCGGTGCTCTAACATTGAACATCTCGAAACCCTTTTATTGTATCTCTCGTTTTTGCAGAGAGAGATGCATTAAAGCATTGCTCGTCATTTCCTGCACAAAAGACAAACACTGCAGGAGATCGATGATCTAAGGCATCACATACATACTCACATATATTCTTTATTCCACTGTTTTGGAGGTATTCACTCAAAACATGTTCTGCTATAGCGTTCTGCCATAGCATTCTGCCATAGCATTCTGATATTTTATTCGGTAAATTTCATATCCTTTAGAGTTTTCTTCGGAAAATATTTCTATACATAAATACATAAATTTGTTGTATATATATGTATATATTTAACTCGAGACTGAAATGCAAGTCCTGATCCATTACTAATTACGAAAAAGTATAATTATACATTTTGTCTTTTGCATGCATGGGAAGTATACGTTTCTGCTCTCACATCCCCTAAGGATATATTTATAAGCCGTGTTATTATAAAATATGGAGAAAGTTTTCCTTTATGATGATAATGATGATGAGGGATGAGCTTAATCTACAAGTTGATTAGAAATTTTCCAGTGGTGGTGCATAGGATCGGTGTTACCCTAACAACGTCTGGTAAATAACAAAAACAAAACTCTTTCAAATAACTAAAATTTAAAGGATGAGAAAAAAGTTTCATATTTATTATTTGTATTGTATAATGTTAGAGTATAGAGTACTTTATATGTATAAAGACAATAGGATTGAATCAATAGGGGAGGAGAGGAGAGGAATAGAGATGCACGGAGCGTGCTAAGAAACCATTTCTCTCTTTTCTCTCTCTCCTCTCTCTCTCCCCTCTCTCTCTCTCTCTCGACTATAACCATAGAGTATGATGAATTTAAGATCGATTGGTGTGCATCGTACTCACATTCTAATACAAACTCTTTAGCCTCCACTGTACTGCCATTTTGTAATTGTGTTTTTCCTTCCATCATCAGTTTCTGCATGAAATTCTTTCCTTTTCCATTGCTCCACCATGTATTTTGCATATTTATTAACGCGCCGCGACTCCTAATAATTCGTACATAAAAATATGTTACAATGGAAAGAAGTGCTTAATGATCTTTGGACTTAATGATCGGTGAAAAGTCGGGAAAAAAAGTTGTCTAAAGGTGTAAATTCAGTAGGAAAAAATATTTCAACCGTTCAATGATGATGATGCTAATGGTAGCGCCATGAATTGCCCATTACAATTACTCATTAAATGGGATTTTAATGAATATTGACAGGGGACACGAAACTCTGATAAGGAATTGCCGGGAATCGTCTTATCATGACACGGGGAGAATTGCACTTTAAACATAATTTAGGAAAAACATGTTTCGAGTCGAAACTCATCAGTACTTTTCATAATTCATGAGTGGCCAATGTATGTATTTCTACTTATGAATGTGTTTGGCAAACGGCAGTAACGGCAGTGACGGCAGTAGCAGCAGCACCTGCCCTTTCCTCATTGGAACCTCACTGTGGGTTCCAAATGAAATGATCGATCGACTGCGGTGTTCAGATGCAAGTGTATCATAATGACCATCATTTGCCAGTGAAAAGAGATCATTCATAATATACACACCTGTTTTAGATATTACTGTATATTACTGTATATTACTGTATATTACTTGCCAATGAGGGACAACAAATATTATCAGAGTGATCAGCAACGTAATGAGAGAGAAATAAATAAACATGTAATTCAATGATGAGATAAAAACATTTCCAATCTCAATATTACATTATCTCAATACCCTATAAATCACTTTCGCTCCATGCACATGTATGCACGTATATACACATATATACACGTATATGGTCAGACATATATACGGTCAGACATTCCAAATATGTTTAATAACGTCAATTTAATTTACTACTTTTATTGGATTCGATTGAATTTCTAGAAAATGCGTGCGGAGCTGTAAAGTTTGGGAATAAATGAAATAACTTCATGCATGATGAGAGTCGAGTCTCTTGAAAAATAATAATGATTCATTGGATGAGGACCGTTCGACTCATGTCCCCTTTATTATTAGTCAATGTATTTTTATATATGTGTGAATTGTATGGTCACATCTCTGCATTCCCTCTCATGATTCTCTTTTGGTTCACATATCCATCGAAGTGAATACATTACATACATATATATAATATATAATATATATATATATATATATATAGTTTTTATATATATGTTATATTTTCACGTCCGAATGATTGTGTGTGTTCAAATACTGGTTACATAAATCAAAGTAAAGCGAAAGAAAAGAGGGGGATTTTGAATCTGATGCACGGTGATGCACCGCGATGCACACCCGTACTGAATCATTTCTTTCTATATTATAACTTTGAGTACTTTCGACGTACTCTTATGAAGATGTTGTTGTTGAGTGCGCTTTGTGCGAGATTTCGATGTGAGTCAGGATCACATAAGATTGTAAAGTTGACCGTGTATTATAAAGTGATGGTGGGATTTTGTTAAGGTCGTTGGCAGGCGTCTCCCACGGACTGCCGAGTAGATGTATACAGAGTTTAACAAGAGAAAGACACACCCATCTTACTTTGGTTGTGCTAGGTTGCTTTAGATGTGCTAGGTTGCTTTGGTTGTGTTTGTCAAGTTGTACTGGTTATTAACCATTATTTTCACATACTCTTTCAGGTGTGGCAATCTCTACATCTCTTCATCTGTGTTTGCATGTAATGCTTATCAAATATGCATATGAGACCCGGCATTATACTCGAATGTACTCTCCAACATACTATTACATGGACTCTAATTTGGCTAAAGTCGTACGTGAAAGGGAAAACTGATGACAGAGACAGAGATGAATGACCGCGAAAGATTATATCATTGCCAAAACTTCGCATTGAGCAGTGTACACTAATGTAGGGCATACTCATCACTCTCTGTCATCGGCGTGAAGAGTTTTCTCTCTTTCCTCTTCACGATAAGACATTCGTCCTCCTCTCTCATGTATCTTATATAACACAATATATATGACGCAAGTTTCTTGCTGTGAAAAGCAGCATCAAACTGCACCTTTGCAATGCTCGGCTCATACGAGTCATAGGAACTCATACGACTCATACGAACTCATAGTATCACAATTCGGTATATCATGCAGCAATAGAACACATTAGTATCGATTGCTTTTGCTGCACATTTAATGTATTTTCGATTCGGCTTTAACGTCACCCCTATTTTTATCGATTCGCCATACTTCTGCACTCACTCTGCGAGATGAGCACACATCCACGATGAGCCATAGAAATACGCCGAAAATATGGAACCCCTATAATTTTGAATGCATTGAAAATTCAAGGCATGCATTACATTGCTTAACATTAGACTCACGAATGGGCGAATCCCTCTCTTGGAAATTCAAATGCTTTCTAATTTCAAATATATATGTATGTATTAATATTCCATTTGATCCGACCCTACACAGTGTTGAGAATCGGTATTGAGAATCGGTATTGCATTTTATACAATATTATACAATACCAATTTCATTGGCACTTTTTTGAAAATTAAATTCTCTTCTATCACCGAAGGGGGGACATAAGGGGTTTAAGGCACAGCTGCTCTAAAGAACTGCAATAGCGTTGAGCTGATTTTGGCTCTCGTCTCACTTTAAACTGGTAATGGTGTAACCGTACATCTCAGTTTAGAGAAACTGATTAATAAATCAATGCAAAGGAAAGAGAGAGTCAGGAAATGACGATACTGTTAAAGTAACATCGTTCATTGTGTGTTCATTTTTTCTTATTCATGTATATGTATATATGTTTTATATACGTTTTAGAGATAAAACATTTTAATCGCCGAGAGAAATCACTACAAATTACATATCGCATTACGCGTCCATTGCATAAATTTTGTACATGCATTACGGCGGTGTTTATATTGCATTATTAGATAATTTATTGAAGAGAGTGATCACATGAGAGAGAGCATTTCACATGAGAGAGAACATTTTGTTTCACAGCGCTGTGCCAACTTTAAACGGTGTTGTGTTTCGGGCGGTGAATATATGCTGATATATACTAAATTTATAGTATTTAGGGTGTAATGCCATACCTCTCAATGAGCGAATCGTAATCGTATGGCATACTTCGCACCTCAGAACATTGCACATCGGTACAGTCTAACCTTACGTAATACATAAACAATCGGAAGCAATAACCTTGATGATGATACTATGGCCCTCTTTCACGCTTAATTAGGCTACTGAATGGGCTAATAAACTGAGATTATAGAGTGACGAGACTCATCATAGATATTATAGGCTCTATATATGTGAACTTAAGTGTTATGGGTATTTATATAGGCATTTCGCACTCGCACTTCCATGCCGTACACGTACACCATACGCACATACGGATACACACATACAGATACACACATACGCATACACTCGGTCGGCATCTTCCACGGCAGTCAATATTCTCATTCTTTCAATAGATATAAAAAGCAGGATCTGTGTTATTGTTACCGCTGCTGTAGCGATGCATACATTCATAATGGTGTAAAAAGATAATGCATCCCCGAGACAGTAGAGAGGGGAATGATACACATCCACAATCATCTCATTCCACATCCACATCTTCTTTAGCAGTACCGTTAGAGTCCGACCGAAGGCAACAAACAACTCTCTTTGATTTGATTTCATAGCATTGTCATTGTACTAACATATCTCTGAATGATGTAAGGGAAGTCTTCATCCACATTCACATGGCATATATATGCCTGAATCTTTCACACACTCTTCTCTTATTCGTTTTCTACTCTCACATCCCATGAGGAATTTGCCTGTGAAAATGTCAACATAGCACTACAATTGATGAATCTCTTGAGGCCGAATTGCGTTACTCTATAACCGACGAAAACTTATCGAAGTAAAGTTTTCTCTATGACTAATGACTGCACTCTAATATCATATCACAAAATTCAGAAACAGAACCGAATTTATCGAATAACAAAAACAACAATTCATTCACATACCAGAATTGTGTTCATCACACACACATAATACACACATAACACATACACACACATACACACACATACCCACACATACCCATACTCATTGCTATTCTGTTAAATTCGTATTTTTGTTTCTTTTTCATTCCCTCTCTTCTGACACATATACTCAACCTCTTTAAGGTGTGTGCTCACATTTCTTTCCTCAGTGCAACATTCTTTCATTTTTATTATTCCTTTACTCGACATCACTGTTGTCCTTCTGTTGCCTCTAAAAGTGGACACCATAAATAAATAAAACAGAATGAGCAGATACGGACGAATGCGAAGACGACACCTGCAGTTTTCCTGCAGTTTTTAAACTTTCCAAATGAAGAAGCAAAAGTGCGGCGGCGACTTCTTTGTGGTGCATTTCAGACCATCCCTATCCCAATCCAAAGGAACGTCAAAAGAATTCTGCATATACATGTGTACAGTGTTTTTGGTTTTGGAAGCATTTGTATTTTTAGCACAGTTCCAATGGAACCTTTTGGAGTCTTCCATCAGCAATAGCAATATAAATGCTATAAATGCTATAAATGCTTTGCATTAGTGTCTCTCACTCAATTGTACAGCAGACACTGTAATACTTGAACCGCTCCAATCGTAAAATGCTTTACTTAAACTCTACTTTTGCCCTTTTTCGGTACAAAAACTTATTTTTTCTGTAAATACCACTCATGTTTGGAGATGTCTTTTTCTTCCATTTTCCATTGAATTGCATTTTTAGTTTTTAGAGCATATAAATGTCACTCTTCGGCACTCATGTGATTCGTTTCACCTCTGAAATCAGTTGAAAGTTTGTAAATTATCTGTACATTTTGAAGATACTTTCGGCTTATAAATCGATAATGATGATGGCAGAAGGAGAAGTGAAAGAAAAAATAAACAATAGTGATATGAGAGAAGTTAATTAAGTTTTAGCGGAATTCGCGAAAGAGGAACATGGAGAGAGAGAGAGAGAAAGAGAGAGAGAGAGAGAGGCGTTCATCGGTGTGTGTGTGAGAGAGAGAAAGAGAGGTTCATCGGTGAGAGAGATAGAGAGGCGTTCATCGGTAAGAGAGAGAGAGAGAGAGAGGGGCGTTGATCGGTACATAAATAGAGGCAGATGATGGTGTGGGGTGTGGTTCTAAATTCATAAATTTGAGTAATGACATGAAATATAATACTCAAATTGGGATCTCTAATTAGTGTGTGTTTTCCTGTAAAACATTGCAACTCCATTAGTTGCTATTTATCGATGTGCCGCTTCCCATTGATGCAGCAGCTTCGTAATGCCCCATAATGATCTACAATTTCCAATTGCATTTTCAGTTCATTCGCATTCCTCATGTGCAAACCGAATACGCATTTCTCTTCACCCACACACATATACCACGAAATGGAAATCACTCTGAAAACTCTCGTATTATGCCATACAATTTATAAAGTATGAGCTTTTAATACACACCTTTATTTTTTAAGTCATGTCTATGGGTACGGAGCCATTTTGGCATTTAATAAAATCCTGTTTTAAATGCATTAAGAGTTTTATGTTACACCGCGTCTATCACTATTACTGAATTACAAATAAAGATAAAATTTATAGTTATCTCATGGTAAAGTTAATGAGATGTAACAGTTATGGTAATCATCAAACATGAATGAGTCAATGAATTGGCGTTTAAGTTTTGGCGGAGTACAAAAACTGTTCCATTATTAAATTTTGCGTATAGATAATGGAGGGACCGTCCATGCGATAACATTGATTTAAGTTACCATTTCAAGATATATCCCTATAAAAATCATCATAATTATCAATCCCATTTATTTATTTTCCCTTTTTATTCATTGCGTTTCTATATTCAGGTGATGGCAAAACTCAAGTTTCGTGAAAAATTAAATTTTATTATTTATTGTGATATTGAAAAATTGAGAAAAATATTTTCTTCGAAATCGTTAATTAATTGTAAATCCGGCACAAATATTGATAATTTATTGACGCACATTTTTCAGACTTATATTTTCAAAGGGAATTTCGAATATTTATGTTCTATATTTGTGTTTAGCTGAAAAAAATAAGAAAAAAAACAGCAAACATTTCAATACAATTTTATTATGACAGAAAATTGTAAAATGATTTTTCCGAAATTTTACATTATATAATATAATTGTTTATATAATATAATTGTTTATATAATGTAATATAATTGTTTGTAAAACAATTGCAGATGATTATTATTCTTTAAAAATTGAAAAAATAATATTTTTTCAAATAAAATAAAATAAATCGGTAATTCTTAAAATTTGAAAATGACTTTTTGGAAAGTGCCATGACAATTACTATATTTACAATGGTGTGCGGTGACCATCATGAAGACCTTAACATATAAAGATTGTAAATGTTTCATGTTTCTTATTTCCTGTCCCCCGTTCGATGCGACTTTTGTTGGATGTATTTCTTTACGGTAAAAGCATTGTATTGCAACCAAAGAGTGGGAAAGAGATTGTATTACTGTAGAGTAAAATATTAATGATGTTTATCTTATAAGTTTGAGTGTGAGTATGAGAGGTGCAGCATTAGATGGTGAATTGGAAAGGAAAAGGACACGAGAGATGCGATGCATTTCTTGGATTCGATAGTGTTTTATGCGATGGAAGAGTGTAATATTTTTGGTTTTGGTTCGTATGCTATGGTATCGAAATAGCGTTTCACAATCATTTTGACATTATAAATGATGCGTTAGTGTGCGTTAGTGTGGCGCAAGTGCAATGCCAAACTTCCCAACTTTGAGAAAAACTTTGCCTTTGCCATTGACAATGCTGATTGATGACTTTGAATTTCGCCAAATGCAATGCACCCATGGATTGTAAAACCCTATATAATGTACCAGAGCTGAGCTCCACTCTCGAGTTTGCTATTCACACACGAATCCTGATTTATATGATGAGTCACATTTTCATTTCACTTCGGGATTTACCTAAGAGAGGAGAGGAATATCAGAGTGAGAGTAACTAAATGTGTGAATATGTAGAGGCAGCGATGCGAATGAGTGTGTGTATATCTGCCTAAATAATGAGATGAGAAAAGGTTTCATTTTCAGGTTTATTTTAATATAAAAAGATTTTACTTCGCTATTGCAGCGTGAAATGATCTCTGCAATGTACACATTGCCCCAACTGCAGCATCATGCAGCTTCATGCAGCATCATGCAGCATCATACACCATCATGTAGCATCAGCCGCATCACTGTTTGATGAGGAGATAATAACGGAATTGAAACTCATTTCCTATCGCATGCATATAGTTGCAAACATGTCCTGTCGCAAGTTTGTCATAAATTATATAAGTTACAACACAACCATTCGGCTATTATTTATTACGGCAGTATGTGGTGGTTTTGGTGGTGGTGGTTTTAGCTAAAAAGTATATACGCAAACCAATGACAAATGTATGAGAGACTGCCATTGCTGATGCTGCATTTGCTATTGCGTTGAGCATCAGTATAGCATCGTATAGCATCGTACACATCGTACAGTATCGTACACATCGTACAGCACCATACAGCACCGTGCAGCATCATACAGCATCATGCAGCACAACTATGGCTGTGTTCTGTTAAGTTTGGCCATAATCATGATGGATGCTCACAAAAAAGCCGGATACAAATATATATTGCATTATCGTGTTTGCCTTTGTTTTATGCAAAAGTAAAACTATGATAAAGCATAACAGCATGTGATGAACTATTTATGAAACACACTATCACAATACAGCACAATACAACAATACAGTCACAAATAACAACAGAACTTTGAATCTTACCCGTGGCATCACATCATCCATTGCCAGATGTGCCGAATTTCCTTCCTCTTTCTATTGACAGATGAAAAAGTTTCTCCTGTTGTTGGGCATTAAAACTTTACCATTTCCACCGCTATTGGTACTGATTCTGCTGTACTATTCATAGTGTGATAGAAGAAAACTCTTTGTTTGTGACCGGATGAAGGAAAGTGCCCGTTTAAATATGAGAATTTCACTTTAGGTATGGGTGCTGTGCAAAAATGTAAAGGGGCGAATCGTTTAGGGCTGCTGTAATGGTGGTGGTGGTGTGTTAGTGTTAGTAAAAGCAATATTTAGTAAATTTATTACCATGAAAGAGCCGCTACTGTTGTCTCATCATACTTTTGCTTTTCCTTCATTCCCATATACATTATTGTGTATTGCCATAGACTATAGACTAAACATCCACTACAAGAGATATTCACACACTCTAAAAGCAATAACAATAAAAATAAAGAGTCAGTGGGGAAAACAGGTTATGGCCTATTTGTGCTGACAACAGAAAACACGCGCATTTTAAACGCCATTTCTTATTGTAATTGTTTCTTAAAAGTTTTGAGTATGTGTGAGGCACAAAGATTTATTTGTACTGTGCCCTCATCATTACTATTACTATTGCCCATTACTCCCATTTCAATGACATGTATCTCTGGCGCTGCAATATTTCTCCCGAATCAAGAGGAGAGCTAAAGATGTATTTTTGGCAAAGTATATGCTCGTTTATTTGTTGTATCATTTAAGATGCCATTCGTTGTAATTGCATATAAATTGTACATATAAATTGTACATATATATTGTACATATATATTGCACATATAAATGGCACATATTGTTAAACACATACATTGTCGAAGCGAACGCATAGAATGGTTAATTCACTGCAGAGATATATCTATTGAATAGCATCACACACGATGACCGTCCCATTTTATCTCACTCAATCTGCAATCCTTAAGCTTTTAGATTCTCAGTGTATTCTCATAGCATTCTCATAGTGTTCTGATAGTATTCTCAGTGTATTCTCAGTGTGAAATTGTTGTTGTCATTTGTGCTTTGTTTTGGTGATTTCTCGTGCCGATCTCTTCAAATTTTTCATCATTACATACTCATCTATACGGTCGCGCAGTTTTGCAGCAAATTGCAGCACTCACTCTCCCATAAAAGTGCACTTCTCTCATACTCGTAACTTTTCCATCAAAATTGTTTCACAGTACCGGGTTTTATATACCTATTGGAGTGTGTAATTAAATTCCTATACCAGTATCAAAGAGGGTTATCAATCTTTGAAGGGGTATCGCATAATATTCAGAATCCTCTAACTCTACTGTCATATAAAATGCATAACTTGACTTTTAATTTATGAGGAGATTAACTTTTTTGAAAAAAGCAACGGATTCATAAGTAACTTTCTCAGCGTGTGTTTTCCATTAATTTAAGAAGACAATAGAGTAGTGTAGAGTGAGTGAGTGAGAGAGAGAGAGAGAGAGAGAGTGAGAGGAGTGCATTAAAAAAGGTCGACTCAATTTTGAACGCATAACTCGAATTCATATGATGACATGAACTTACTTCGCAATTTCCTTTCTCAATACACATGTTCATGTTGTGCTGCTATTTTTATAATCATCAGTATTTTTAATTTGAAATGCTTTTCCTTTTACTCTCTTTTTGCACATTTTGCTTGTGGCGTTGGATATGGTGCTGCGTTCTTAGTTCTCTTTAACTTTTCTATTTGAGGATCGATATTTGGAATACACACGTTAGCCTATGTTAGCCTATCAGAGGTTTGTGCAGAGCTCCTGCTACAGAGAGGTCGTTATGGGGTCACGCATTAATCATATGTGAGAGGGGACCCATTGGCAGGTAGAAATAACATGAACCAATCATATATGACTTCCAAAGGTATCACATAATAAATTAGCTTTGGAGGTGATTAATCATCTGCCAATAACAACCTGTGTTATGACACAAACAACTGCCATTCCATTGGGAGTTTATATTAAATTATTTCGGTATGTGTGTATGTGCGTATGTACGTATGTACCGAGAGAGACTGATTTGATGCAGATGTTGTTTTTCGTTAATTTTCTATATGATAATACGTTTTATATAATTTATAAACATCATCCCTGAGTATGTATGTATATATCCCTGCATAAGTATAAGTATATATGTATATGTATATATGTACACGTGTAAGATGCGGCGGTATTAATGAAACAGGTTTGGGTGGAGCTGAGTGCAGAGATGGTACCAGCAGCGGGTCAAACATTTAAAATGCCATTTCAATATCTCATCTCTCATCGTCAGACTGCCATTGATGGACACTTTTGCCAGATTCTGCTGTCACATCCTTCACAATTTCTGAAAAGGAAATGTAATTTTCAGATTAACAGTGATTTACGAGTTGCGCTGTGATTAATTGTCCCGTCGCACACTATAATGCTCCATTTGGCCCCTAAAGATAGATGAGGCCATTGTGAGGCATGATAATGTAAAATGAGTTTTAAACTTTTTAAAAATTGCAAAAAGAGGGTGCACTGAGTCCAGCAAAAACAGCAACAGTTGAGTTTCGGTTGTTTCACTCACTCCATTATCTCTTTTTACTTATTACCTGTTTGAGTTGCAAAACAAGAAAATTGCCAAAGACCTTCAACTTTCGCGTTCCCCAATTATAAACACCGTCACCAGTTTCTATATGTATGTATACGTATATGTATATGTATGTATATGTGTATATATATGCATATGTATATGTGTGTATACGCACTTATCTTTGTGCCACTTTCTAATACTATTTTCAATGTTTTCTCTAATTGCATCGGTTTTATTTCTTCTTTTATTTGCTGAAAAATGAGTTTATTATTATTTAATCTTTTTGCTGATATTTCTTTATTTTGAGATCACATGATTAGTTCGGGTCTCACCCAAACTTTGGTTTGATTTATAAACGGAAAAAATAAGCGAACGATGATAACGATTCGCAATCACGCAAAAAGGGTTGTGACTACATCATTGTGATAGCACTGCAATTCACTTCTGTCCAATGATAGCGATTACTAAAACAATGTAAATGTTGTTAAATGAAATTCAAATATTTGCGATGTGACACATTATATTAGTTTTATAGTACATTATTTTGTCCCAAATCACGCATGCTTAATGTAGATAATAAATGGTTCTGCGAAATTAATGACCGCATCCCTCTCTTTCCATCTCTATACTCCCGTTGTTGTATCGCCATGCTGCATGTATGTATGTTCGGTGTATGTTCGGTGTTTCTTCGAGCATTTCCATTTGCAGAGAGCAGAGCAAACCATAGAGAAATACCATAGCAAAACATAGAGAAACGCAGCAAAAAACTGTCTCTATTGATCTTTGAAAAACTCATCAGAATTTGGTAGTGCTTCGTCTTGACTCAACTCTCCACTCTCCACCCGATCTCCTGTTGTGCACATTGGAAGGGCGCCATTGGGAGCCAAAGCATTTCCCAAATAACTGAGCTTTCGGGTAAAGGGGGGCTTAGGATGGGGAACCTAAATTATAATTACACTTTGGGCAACGCTAATCCGTCACTGTCAGGAGTTGAGTCTGAGTTTTTTGCGCAGTGAACACAGCAGAGGCATGTTTTCAATCTAATAATATGCGCATCCTTAATGAGTCTCTCTCTTTCGCTTCTCACTTATCTCCATTTCCACATTATCTCTCTTCCTTTTTGAATGCATTAACGGAGTTTTGCACGGGGATCAGAGTCCGCGTTTTCCCACAAAAATCTTTACCTACAAAACTCACCTTTATATTTGCCTACAAAACTCACCTTTATCTTTACCTACAATACTCACCTTTTCTCAATGTCCGACCAAAATATACAATTCCACTCTGATGGTCATGATTGAAGCCCACAGCATTGGACCATCCCTTGATTTCCCATTATGATTTTCCTCACGCACTCATTCAAATGTTACGCTAACACGCTCTGTGCTCTCTTCACTCCTCTTGTAATTAGTATCAACCATTTCAGTCGTCTTTCAAATGCCCAAAATACTCAATTATTTCCTGTATTTGTTTGTATCAATTGTAAAAAACTCATTTTTTGGTAAATAATAATCAAATTTCCTTTGATAATGTCGTTCGACCATCATAATTAAGTGTAATAATATAACATATTTTGATCGTTAAAGTCCAGTATAGCGTAATAAAGTAGTGTTACAATTAAGGTGGTGACAGAAATATTTTCCCGATAATGGTAGTGCATAATTTGGGTTTTTCAGTTTCAAGGTGCTGAAGTAAACATTCGGAAGGACTAATGCTGCCTTGCAAATTACAATCGCTGCCTTGCAAATTACAATCGTCTGCATCATATTTTTCTCTAAAGTCCTTCAACTCACGGTCCTTCTCATTTTAATGAGAATCAAATGATTGTTGTCTATTTTTTTTGTCTATTGTTGTTCCGCGTGACTCGTTCTTTCTGATACAGCGTCGAAGTTTTTCATTATTTCACATCGACGAACACAACAATTGAAACGTGTCACAATTGTCAAATATTCATCATTATAGAAACATTTTGACCATTCTTATCCTTTTGGTTTAAATGAAAATAAAATTCAAATGCCATAATAATGTAATTTAAATCGTCACACCTTAAAATGATTGTTAATAAATGTAGTGAATTGTTTCATTAAGAAATTAAATTAACGATTAAACTCGAGTAATGATAAAAGTAAAGTAAAGTAAAAACCAAATAACAATTCTGTATTACTGTGTTTATGAGTCTTTTGCATGCAATACATATGCGTACATAAATTTAAGGTTTGCGCTTTGTATTTAACATTTAGCCCTTTGAACAGTCATGCCAATTCTTTGTCATTCAGTGCCGACTCATCGGTGATGAATCACCAAATGTATTCATACGGTCATCGTTGACGAACCTGACGAGTGTCATAAACCCATAAAATTAAAAGGGTTTTCCTATGACATTTGCCGCGAAAGTACATTTTCATTTACATGCCTTTAGGGTTATCCTATTTAAAAGTCGGAATATGGCGATTCTCGCATCACATGATCATCATCATTATTCCAAACAGTGACCTGTTGGATCCATTTTAGCATAGCAATAGCATAGCAATCAACATTCACATGCCATATCTGTGGTATCGCATATTTCATCTTCTATTGGGTGTCTCATACCACTATTTCTTCGCATTTTTTTCTCTTAATATTCATTTTAAAGAACCCACAATTATACGATAAAACTTCCTCATTACAGATACAGTGATGATGCAAATGTATCGCATGCATTATATTTATAAAACCATTAACGATGATGGTGGTCAAAAGAGATTACCAATGAAATGATCACATGTAATTCAAATGCTAAAAAAATACATTAATTACATTATATGTTAACATTTTAAATTTTTTGTGGGTACAGTAAAAGTCCGTTATAGTGTATACCAATTATGCAGTATATACTAATTACAGTGTATGACTTTTCAAGGACTAAAGTTTTTTTTTATTAAATTAAAAGTTTAAAACTTTTATTGCGAAATACTTTCATAGTCATAACATGAAACTATTACAGTGAATTTTTCAAATAAAATGATCATCATATGTTTGTAATGATTTGGATTTGAAAATTTTTTAAATAAAATTTTCTAAAGAATTTCAAAGGGAATTTCCTTTTAAAAAACAAAACTTTTTCCATTGCCATTGATTTCTGTAAATTGCGAATTTTTGTTTTTTATGTGTCTTCTTTGATGTTACCCCTTTTTAATTATATGAAATCAGACATATGAACATTTATCATTAATTTTCTGTGAAGAAAATTAATCGAAAATGTATTTAGGAAATTGAAATTACAAATCTCTGTGATCATAAAAACCAATGCCTATCATTGCCTATCATTAACGAATCATCATTAATCGAATTAAATATAATTTGAGTAAAATTGAGTTTATAATTAAATTAAGTACATCATTATAGGATTGAGTGTTTCAGAAATAGGATTTTAATATGTTTAATGCATATAATATATGCAATTTTTTAATGTGCCATACAAAGCGATCATATTTTATAAATTCATTACCACAGAAACTCTTATCTGAACATAAAAAATGTTGCATTAATATATCGCTCTCATCTTGACTTAGGTTTATATTGCCATTCCTTACACTCTCTTAGCGTTTCTTACACAACTCGCAGCACATCCGATGATCATGAATTATAAACCCTAATCAATCATAATTTTGTCACTCTCGTTTCAGTTAATTACTTGACTATCTTAGGATGGGGTCACCCGTGAATTCACGTGCATGCACTGACTTTCAATAGTGGACGCGACAAGTTTTTAGGTTCAGTGGAAAATAATTAACATCCTGTGATGATCAAAGTAAAGACGACGAATTCGGTACATCGGCGATGAAGAAACAAATTGATCCGTTTGGCGACGCTCGAATCGTGCATTTTTATCGATTTGTTTGGTTTAGAATTTACCATTTTATGTATTGACAAATTTCCTAAAAGATGGGGGTAATGAACGTGCCATCGCCGCAACTTTAACCTTAGTGTGGGGTAAAAAAGATGAGGCGTTAGCAATTATTGTGTTTGAGTTAGTAGTGGAGTTGATATTGGAGCACATTAGGGTTGAATGGAAAGAAAGAGACGCGAATAATGCACATTCATATTGCACGATGCTGTGTGACTATGCTTATGGTATCACTATACATACTATGCCTATGGTATCACTATGCATGCTATGGTATCACTATACATGCTATGCTATCACTATACATATTATGCCTATGCTATCACTATACATACTATGCTTATATGGCATTTCTCTCCAATATATTTATATATCATTAATCATCCGGAATTATAAAATAATGCGCGTAAAAGAGTCGATTTGAGACCTCTAATAATATGGTACGGCGTTAGGTTCTGCTGGAAAATGAGAAAATCTTATATGCAAACCAAAGATTAAAATGAGAACGCGAACCGCAAAACTTTTAGCGGTTCGGCCATTATTACGGTTCACTTAGTGTTTGCATGTGCATGTGCATTTACCTTTTTTTATATTCTTTCCCAATCCCATTCCAACTTTCAACAGTCTTTTTACTTCGATATGACTTAATCTATACCCAAGAATGGGGGTCGAAGAGTCCCCATTCAATTGCATTGCCAATTGAATGGGGACAAAAGAAGAGACTGTTACGTACATAAGCGGCACGTAACTTAACTTATATATAATGTTGTATAATATTGTACATCTCTATGGCCATTGGATTTGTTCCATAGTCTCATATTAAAGATTTACTGCCCGCTGCGGTGTCTCCTTATGATGCCATTGAGTGCATCACACAACCAACAGGTTGAGGGTTGAAATAAAAAGTACAGAAAAAAGTACAGCAAAAATTACAGCAAAAATTACTTTACCATTTCCTTTTCCTTATCGATTCTCAATTATGTCTGTCAACTCTGAGATATCTGTGAACGGAGCGCAGACACATCCACATGACTCATGGGCTGATGAGTTTAGAGAATTGTCAGCTAAGGTGTTCCAATTAATGTGGCTCAATATAAAGTAGTCAGACATGCTCCTGATAATTATAGAATTACTGACAATTGTGCAGGGCAATCTATGGGCAATCTATGGGCAATCTATAGTGGAAATATGGAATATTTCTCTCAACAATATTAATAATAATGGAGAAGTTAATGAGCATTTCAGTTGTAGTTGTATTGAGTGCCTCTCACAGAGAGTAACTCGAAATGGAAAAAGGGAAAACAGCAGACTCAGGAAAGGCATGGCTATGGCCGGCAAAGAGCAGGCAAAAGCAGGCTATAGGTAGCAATAAATCAAATGTAGTATTTCATACATTGAGAGACGACAGCGAAATGCAACGTAAATCAGCTATTTTCATATATATGCGGCATATACGTGCTCTTTGCCTGCCTTTGTGTGTCTATGAGAGAATTCAGCCAAAAGGCACATTTACCACATCATACATGAATTTCTCTTTTTTATACCTCTATTCTATGCAATTATCTGTACTCTCTTTTCTCCTCTAAACATGATTATGACCAAAAATTCTCAACATATTTTAAGTGTATGTTTCGTCTTCGATAGAAGTAATGATACGACACGAATGCCGCTCTACGTTTTCATATATCAAAAGGACAGTATAATATCATTGACAAAGAGAGCTAAAGTTAGATAAACTAACATTATACTATGAAAACATATATATAGTTATATATGTTTTGATAGTATAGTTATACTGTATGTATAGTTATAGTGAATATCGTGCAATAATTCTCAACAATGACGATCTAAACTTCTGAACGATGGTAACGTTAACGTCAAATTGTATTGATCTCGCCAATGAAAGGGCCATAATATAACAAATGACATGTGAACACGCAAGATGCTGCTATTTTGTGCCATCTCTGCTCTCTGCTCTCTTTTGTTGACAGAAACTCTTGTTTCGGCGGATCTCAGATCAAATAATATTGGAAATCAATAGGAGCTCAATACAAATATAAAATTGGGGAACGCATGCAATGCATACGCATACATGTGCATGCATCAACTGCAACCATCACATGCATACCATTCACTTGAGTCCGACAGAAATAGAGAGTATCCGTATAAAACACTAAACTATAACAATATAACAGGAGCAGTACCGAAGTACCGAGTCTCAAGGGGCGTTATACATATACATAACATAGTGGGAGACTAACTATTCTATGCTGATTGGACGTATAGAAATTCACATGGAAAAATGCACTTTTTATAGACTTTACTAAAATTGTTCGACTGAAACGACGACGCACATTTGTGCAAAATTCAAATAAAAATGAGTGTCTCAAAGAGGAGCCCACCGAAAAGAGCTGCCAAAAAGTTTAGAGTGAGAGAGAGCGATGCGAGAATGAGAGGCTTTGCATTGATATCAGTGGCATTGTAGTAGGGTATACTACAATGTATGCTACAATATATGCTACAATGTATACTACAATGTATACTACAATATATACTAGAATATTGTATTCCAATTGGGTTCTGAATTGCGAGTTCAGATCACGATTCTTTACGGTTATAATCTAATTCTTTATAATATAAAAGGTGTACGATAACTGAGATTAACTTTTAACCATTGAATGTGAGAATGATTTTTATGAGATAAATGATCTTTTGTGGCGACACAGACACGAATGAGTTAAACGAATTTTTTATTTGTTTTCTTAGCTATGCATATAGACAGGATGAGGAGGGATGAGAAGGGATGCGGATGAGGGATGGAAACTGAATTACGTGAAGAGTAAAGAGGGGAAAGAGAAAAGCGAAGTCAACTGAACGGTAGTGAATGCACGTATCGATCAAAATAGCTATGCTTACCATAACGTTGGTCTAGTATAATGTTGCTATGACAACTTTGCAAAACTTTCATGATAATGATGATGCTTTTGCTTGAAAAGAAAAGGAACACGAAGACCACCTCTGGTCTCACATGCACTTTTGTAGGACACCGTCGACATGAAACATCTCCATTTAGTTCGGGGCAATGATAAAGCTAAATGCATATGTAAGACGAACAGTTTCTTCAGTTCGTGCATTGAGACATTTGACATTTGACAAAAGTCACCACTACTGCCACAACCATCACTACCACTGTCTCAACTAAACTAAACTTTTAAAAGCTCATCACACTGCACACCGCACCTCTATTCGAAAGGGTTAATAATAAATATTCCGCAGAACTGTGTACAGTTAAACGATAACAATGTTTTGCCTAAAGTAATGCATGCGGTACTGCATTTTATACATTTATGTATCACTTTACTTATCTTTATTGCCACGCATTCCCCCCTTTAACGACATATTACCACTTAAATGTCGCATTCACATTCTCATTTCATTCGCATTAACACACTGTTGAAAGAAAATTGTTTCCCGAAACTTGAAAAATAAAATAATAAAAATAAAAAGTTTGTGCTAAAAGGGAGAGTATACATAAACATGCACTTTTGTTATATTTTCTTATTTTTGCAGCAATTTATTTATCGACAGACAGTGTTAGGCTGTGTTAGACTATGTTAGGCTGTGTTTCCCATCAGATAGTCACTTCGTTTGTCCTCATCAATGTCAAGTTTTTGCTAAATCCACTCGTGGGTAAATAATGCATTGAGATTGGATGAGTCTGAGCAAAAAATTTAATTTAAAAATGAGGATGGAAGGAAGACATTGGGGGTGTCGTAGATGTACAGCATAGTTGTAGCATAGCACAACAATGCATAATGCAGGCAGACACACATAATGTTGGGCACATCACCATTTTCGTTTAGGTCTAATCTCTTTTTGATATCGCTTGCATCGCTTGCATCAGCTGCAGTGATGTTCAGCAATCCATGAATGCACAGGCAGGGCTCTCGCACTTCGATCAATCATATAATGTTTAATCTGCTGGCATTGCGCTCCTGAACCCCAATGGATTCATACTGTCGAAGGAATATAAATGATTGGAGAGACGAGAGAGAGGAGAGAGAGACGAGAGAGAGGAGAGAGAGAGGAGAGAGAGACGAGAGAGAGACGAGAGAGACACGAGAGAGACACGAGAGAGAGAAGAGAGCGAAAGAAAGAGACTATGCTATGCAATGTAATCTCCTCCATTCACTTCCTGCTATTGGTTTAGCATTGCATCTAAAAAACACGCTTCTCTATGCAATGTCAACACTCTATGGCATTTTTGTATACTGCCTAATTCTAGCGATGCTCCATTGGGTCTTCTCCTAATGCATTTGCGATTAGCACTTTAAGGGGGAGTAACGCACTAACATTGTGCAGGGGAAGAAGAAGAGCGGGAAGCTGAAGGAGAAAGACGCCACACAAGATACTCAATAAAAAGGTTCCTTCAACAATGGTATTTTATATTCTACAAAAATACATCGATTTTTATATATCTCTTGTGTCAACAAAGACTTTGATGGTTATCTTCAAACCACTAAATGATTATATTTTAAGATATCGAAAGGGAAACGCATGCGAATGAAACAAAAAAATATATTTATGATATTTGCATTAATGATATTTGTCAAAACCAACATCAACATCAATATAATATGGTATTAAAGTGGCATGTGTGTGGTCATTTTCCCCTCACTATAACCACAACACTCATCTGAAATTTATTTTATTGCCGTACGTGCTCTTTAGTCTCTCATTTAATTTCTGTATATGTTTTTAACTCTTTAATGCGCACATCTTCAGATCATGATTCAATTCTCACATTATAATTCATTTCAATGTAATTTATTTGCAAAAAAAGTTAGTAAAATGTGTGCAACACTTTGAGCAATATGAGTACAGGTAATTTCTTATATTATCCTTATATTAGTAGCGGCACATTGTATGGCACATTGTATGGAACATTGTATATAGTGATAGATATAATGCAACAATGATCATGATGCTCTGTTCGGCATCATAAATGAGAAAGTGTGGGTCCACCTGCTAAGGGACGTCCCCTAATATTGGTTGGTCTTCAATTGGTTTCGCTTTCTAACACTTCCCCTGCCTCCACCTTTGCATTGCAATTGTTTTCTCACAGCATTTACCATTCTTATCATTCTGATGATTGTCGACTGTCAATAAAAGATATTCTTTCCCAATTGCGGGTTATGACGTGACTGCCAACATTTTCATATTATCATAGGTTTGTGCGCAGTGAGTGTGTATCTGCATTTATTGTGTTATTTAAATACGATTGAACCCAAAGCCCGACTTTACTCAAAGTATTATGTCGACGGCGACTTTCCGATAGCATAGGTTCCGATAGCATAGGTCGTGACCGGATATCGGGACACACTCGGCAGGTGGTCAAAGGGTTTCCTTTAGAATAATACTTTTGACTTTACAGACAATTGAAAAGCAAGAAAAAGTTATTCATCACACTGAACAGACGGTCATCAGTTCGCTTCCATTGGTTGAAACTTTTGCCATCACGTGATTCGCGATGTCATTATGACCGACCGCGTTATGGTCTCCTCTCCAAGTGAAGGCACACACAGAGGTCGTGGGGAATCACACAAATCATTCTGTTGCGGCTGTTTTCTGTATGATCATACACATTGTCATTGCAGTTTATTACAGTCATCGGGTTCAATACGGCAATCAACAGTATGAGTTCTTACTTTGGTACGGGACACCAGAATTGGCAATCAAATGAATTAACGTTCAACCACTTAAACAATGCTAAAATGTGCTCCTCATATGAGCCTCTCACTGATGCAGCGCTTAGCAATGGTTATCAATCATATCACCCGACTCATCAAATCCCATATCCGATCGTACCTTCGCCGTCAGATACACGATATGCCACTTCAGGTCCAACTGAACATCACCTCCATCATCATCATCACAGAAGTTTTATGGAAAGTTCCATGTCATTTCCGCATCACCATCATCCACACCACGCATTGCAACACCATCATCATCAGCATCCCGATCACGTATTCACCGGTGGTGCACTTCTGAGCGGTCCAACGGGGGCCCCACCAAATCAATCAGCAACAACCTTTCATGTCTTTAACACTCAACACACTTCGGTGGTGCCCCCGAATGTCCATGCCTCACATGGACATGGTCCTAACGTGACTAATTTGTTGAAAACGGAGACTCTTCTTCAAACAGACAGCAGCAGTGGTAACAATCGAGTGACTCCCGATCATTTGAGTGTCGCGCCCCTTCAACAGACACAGCAATTATATTCCTCTACACACAGTCCGGCCGTTTGTAAATTCGAAAGCTCAACACCAACAAATGCCATAACACGGTCAGCATCGACGACGAACGAATCGCCAGTGTATGATTCGCCTCCGGCATCTACGCCTGAATTAACATTAATAAATACGCAGATTGATCAACAGCATCACCAACAGCAGAATTCTAAAAACTTTTTTCCATGGATGAAATCGTATTCAGGTACGTGTTTCTATCTGCATTTTCATAAGGCTATTTTAAATGTGTAAACATAGCTAGAAATTAGCAAAAAACGTGATGTCCTTGATCCTGATCCTGATCTGTTCCCATTAAAATAAAGTCCCTCTGTATATGTTAAAAGTGCCCGTAACTGTATTTACCGATTGACGTCCCATTGCATTACATGTGATTAGATCGCTTTAGTTTTCCCTGAAGTAAGTTAGTGACGGTATGACGGTATGACGGTAACGCTCTTGCGCAACATGGCGATGTTTTGGCCCTCTTACAGTTGATCATTGTCAGACCGTGTCACTGTGTTTTTCCGTCTCTATTTTATTATTATTATCATTAATGTGTCGTGTGTTTTGCTAAATGTCAAATAAATGAATTGCCATTTATTGTTATGATAAATAATGGAGACAATAGTTTTGCGCATACATTTATTCCATTTACTTATTGCTAATCACATTCTGTACAGATTCGGGACACGGACCAAAGAGGACACGACAAACATACACACGGTACCAGACGCTGGAATTGGAAAAGGAATTCCACTTTAACCGTTATCTCACGAGAAGACGACGCATTGAGATAGCACATTCATTAGGGCTGACCGAACGACAAATAAAGATATGGTTCCAAAACAGACGCATGAAAGCGAAGAAAGAAAACAAAATCAAAGCTGACCCCATGTGTATGGGCATCACCGACGGGAAAATCACCGACAACGATGACGACGATCACATTATTAGTTAAATGTGGAGACATGTGTGTGTGTGTGTATGCAACTATTGTTGTAAATATCGTCTCTCTCTTTCTCTTTCACTGTCACCCGCACCATCACCATCACCGTTCACCATACACATCAGCAGCACCATCGGAGAGCTGTTCAATTCCTCAATTCCACGGTAGAGTACCATTGCTTTAGCCATACCAACAGCAGATGGGCTTTGGGCTTCACTTTTGATTAATTTATTGCACTAAAAGGAGAGGTCTCAAAACCTACCCTTTTATGACATGGCAGTTTAGGCTCAGTTTTGGCTCAGTTAACCGTCCACTGACCGATGCTTTTAACTCCAATCGAATAAAGATAAATACGATTTTTCAGGTGTCCCTGTTAGTTTGAGACCATTTCTAAGTAACTGCATAAATGGGCATAACCGCTGTCACTTAAATGTTACTATGAATGAGCAATATTATGATTACATTCCATTACTATATCTGTGAGAAAGAAACTAACACTACGGTAAGAGAATATATAAGAAAAATTGAAAATATGTGAAAGTAAAATATACGGGTTCATAATTTAGTGCATAATTTAGTACATAATTTAGTTATTCCATCATTTTTGTGCAATTCAATTCAATTTAACATTTTTGAGGGGAGAAAATATTATATTATTCAGTTATTACTTTAATGGTACGTGTTTTTAGGAATACATAAGTCAGAACCAAAGAATTTTACCATTACCATTACCATTAATCAAAAGACCAATTTTAAAATTACATTTTTGAGTTTTCAGTGTCATCGGATCATATTCTGCATTTAGACAAAGATTTGACTTTAGATAACTCTTGAACCGTCATTTATTAATATCTTTTTGTATATATATATGTGTATATGTGTATATGTGTATATATATATACACACATTTAAAAAAGTTAAACGTTTTCAATTACTATTGACACAGTCCCGCAAATGGGGACTTTTCGAGTACAAAACGAGCATTTCATGTAAAAAACATTCCGAAAATTGAGAGAAAAAAGATTGTATCGTAATATTTTGCGATTCTCAAATATGTATACATTATTCTTACCGTTTCAGTATTCTTATTTTTGATTCGAGAGGTACAATAATGCCATTGTGATACGTACGGCATCGCAGTTCCTAATTGTGATTCATACAAATTATTTAAACCCAAAGTTATTAAATGATAAAGAAAAATATTAAATTAAAAATCAAAAATTAAGTAAAAATTAAGTAAAAATTAAGTAAATTGTGGTTGTGACTCACATTATGTGACAATGTGAGGGAACGACTCTCGGGATAAAATGATAATATAAAAATGTAAATGTGTAAAAGAGAATTCTATAGAATACCATATATTGTATAAGAAAGTATGTTATATCCATTATATTCATTTTAAATAATTTATTAGCTTTAAGTTTGGGTGTCGTATATTTTTTCAAACATTACATAAAGACTATACCATAACTTTGGCATGCTTTATGCTAATACATACAATTGTTAGTGTGTACAGTTTGCCACTGAATATCACTAATATGATAATCCAATATCATATTGTATTGTAACACATCATTAGATAACTTATAACATGAGGTATATTGTACAACGCATATAGTAGTACATCACTGTTAGTTTGTAATGTAATGATTACCACTGCTGAGTGATAAATAAGAAGTAAGTAATATATGTGCTGTGTTCAGACCAAAGATCTCCCATTCTCAATTGCATTTTCGCAGCACCCCTTTATGCAACATTACACATTCATCCTCCTCTCGTGGGATATTTCCCATTACTGAAAGAGTATCACCACATTCATTGGATCCTCACTCATTCATGTCGCATGTTTTCATGTGATATCGATAAGTTACGACGCGCTCAACTCTAATGCATTTACAGGTGTTACATAATTAATTATTGAATCGTGTTTTAAGCTACAACATTGATATGAGCCAAAAGAGCCAAAACCAAAAAAAAGCAAAAATATAATAATAATATTATCGATTGAAATGGCATTTCATGCACTGATGAATGTCATTTTTATAGGCTGTTGACTCAATGCGATCATTCCCAACGTCTGTCTTTTTATAACAATTTTGACTTTAGTATCACACATTCACATCTGAGTGTTTTGCCTGACACTTCGGTTGGTCCTTTGGGTCATTTTGGTTATTTTGGCCCTTTTGGTTCTATTGGTTAGTTGTGGACTCCGGACAAACTTTTCCTTTAGGTTTGTCAGTGTGTTGTTTACAGTTTGTGTATGATGGCGCGAGCATAAGCATAGCATTATAGCAGATGTGTGACTCAGATATTTAGGAAAAGAGAGCTTTACTTTTCCCCACCATAATAATAATAATAATAATAATAATGATGGTCACAACTGAGAAGAGTGTGACTTCTCTCTGCATTCATACAATTCCCAAATAGTTTAATACAATATCAGCGATAATCTCTCACATCGATGCATGAATGTGTTTCGACTTTAAATATGCTCCTTTTGCACTCTCACCTATTCTTATATGACAATATATTTCTTATCACACGTGACGAGAAAATATGGATTTTTCGCCTAAAAATGTGATGCTTATAAATGAGGACAAAAATTGTAGGAAAATTTCACGGCAAAACGATCAGTATCATCTCAATGTAAAACATTTGAAGAGGAGCATAGCACTGTACATTACAAACGTCAAAAGAACAGGCATCATATTCGGCTATTTTTAGTGTAAACACAGCAGTCACACACTATTTTTTATATATATGTACGTATATATATATATATACGTATATATATATATACGTATACGTATATATATGTACGTATAATGCCGCATTTTTGTGTTCACATCTCCTATCGCATTCTCCACGTTTTCCAATGTGATGAAAACTCATTTCATTTTATTTCTTAATGCGATTGTATTGTTGGAGTAAATCATTTAATTTGACGTTATAAAATTTGATTAACTAAGTTCTGATAAAAATTACATGAACAAAATTCTAATAAAAATTACATGAATTATAATTAATATATAATTTGATTATAAAAATAAAGTTTATTCACTCTATTGATACGTGCAACAAACTAATAAACAGTTATTCTCTATTGTTGTATGAGTAATATACAAAAAAGTGCTCACAATATGGTTGTGAAGACCATTATAGCTCACATACACAGCCATGGTTGCATCCATATACATCCATATACACGCAAAATGCACATTCTCCTCTTTGAGTTAAAAATATTTGCACGTGTGGGAACCAACAGCATGCACTTCAATGGTCAGTCCCATAAATCACTTAAGAAAGGTTTTTTAATAAAAGGCTTCAACTGTATGTATGAGTTTTTCTATGGACTGTCGAGTCCTATCACCATGTTATAAGGGCTTAACCAATACTCTGCTCTCCAATGCGTAAGTACCATAATAGAGCAGAGTGTAAATACATATCCAAAACAATTACAAAAATGGGTGCATATACCGAAGCAATTTAATAGGCATATAAAAGTTAATACTAAAAATGGATCGAAGTTTATTGCAGTTGAACGTCACCCCGACTCTAATTAGTGTAGAATAAGAAGGACTAAACAGGAGTAAACTAATTAAGAGAGGCGAATGGCATTAATTAGATGCAACTGTGTGTATGTGTGTGTGAGGAAAAAGCATGAGTCGAGCATTTCCAACACTTATTTCGCTATTCTGCATTTATATACACTTTACACATATTAATAATGTATTGGTTGACTCAGACCAATACCAGCATTGGCAGTACAGAACGGTGGTCAGGTGAGTAATAGAACAATCGTAGCATGGATGAGGTCCCTCTTCCCGTTCCATGCGCTTCTCACACAACTTCTCTTAGACTGGCATACTCGCATTGAGTAGCATTCTAGCATTGACTGGCATGCTAGCATCGACTGGTATTCTAGCATGCACGTCAGATTCCTTCATAGCCTCTTGAGCGTCTTCTGGCAGATATAAATGGGGGAGGGTGGGGGTAAATTATAATGTGGTTGTTGTATCATTCGGCAACACAAGGAGCAGAATCGGGGAAAAAGTTTCGGGACGCCAAAAAAGCAACGGATTTTAGGTTGGACCTGTGAAGGGAGGTGCGAGTCGAGTTATATCAGATCCCGGAGAGTATCAGAGTAACTCAGATCAAATCTAGACTCACACTAATATTGTCGCGTTCAAACCAAAGTAGAGAGCGTATAACCTGAGACTACGATATTCCATATATTCCTTATATTGTATATGTACGTACACATATGTACACATATATGTACACCATATATACACATATATTATATATACGGTATATAAATATTGATTGTTCTTCGCCAATCGTATCGTATTTTGTTTCTTTATTCCTATTGTATAATCTTCTATAATTGTCAACTGTCATCGCATCGGATTCACCTGTTCGTGTGATATGTGAAGCGCTGTCACATGTTAAGTTCATCTGTACCATCATCGTTCTCCAACAATAATCATAGTAACTTTTGGTAATATAAGTTTGGATCGTATACTCGAACATTCCCGTGTTGACTATGCTCGGATCTCCGTAAGTACCATACAGAAGTAATGGCAATAACATTGTAGAAGTCGTCTGGCATTGGTCGTTGTAGCATCACGTGGTGGCAGGAGGCAGAGACGGGTCTGTCTGTATAATGCGCTATTAAAAGTGTGCCGTTCGGTTTCCTTGAGAGCATAGAACGGCCATAATTCATCAAAAATTGCGTGGAATATCGGACACAATTACTTCACAAATCACTCCGACGAACCGATGAGCTCCTATCAGTTCGTTAATTCTTTGACATCGTGCTACGGTCAGCCCCGTACCGGTCCTGATACGGGCATCCCTTCCGGAGCTCCGTCTGATTATTATACTCCTCAAGCATATAATAGTTGCTACGGGAGTGCCACAAATGCCGCGGCCGCAGCTCAACCATCGTCACCCGCGTACTCAGCATACCTCCAGCAGAATGGCGATCACCATCATCAGCATCATGTCTCTTCAGCCCATCACCATCCGTACTCAACCAATTCATGCTCACAGGCGGCTGTGGCGGCAGCGGCGGCAGCAGCAGCGGCACAATCCAGGCTAAGTCATCACCCGGCATCGGCCGTACTCCCATCACNTGGTGGAGCGGGACAATCTCCCGAACCGAGAGCCTCACCCTCACAGCCCCCATCGAGGGGCGGCGGTGGTTCTGGTCAATCGGGAAATAACACGGTTCAGTCGTGCAGTTCGGGAACGCAGAGCGGTCAACAAAGTCAGGGTAAAAATGGCAATTATTCGGGAAATAACAATAACCCACCTCCACACATATATCCATGGATGAAGAAAGTCCACGTCGGCCAAAGTAAGTCCATCCTGACATTGCTGCCATTGTGTTCGGTTGCATTGTTGTTGTAACTGTGATGTGATGTAACCATAACCATCACCGACACTAACCTGATGAGACTGTCGAAGGGAAAGGCCGCAGTTTGGTGGCGCAAAGCCTTTTCACTGCTGAAGATGGTTGTAAATTTCGATAGTACCACCTCTGTCAGAGCATAGGTTTCCCTCCCATTACCCATAAAACTGAACGACTATCACTACTGCACCACTACCATAATTTTACTGCCTCAAGAGTTGGCTTTAGCAGTTACTTTTATGGCCGGCTATAAAATAGGCAGTAAAAGGGGGAACTGAAAGGGCCCGAACTGATTTACAATCTTTCTTTTATTATATCAGGCGTAACGAAATCATATGGGTGCTCAGCGTGATTCACTAAGAATTCCATCATATCTACAATATGTAGAAATACTCTGTTTGTGGGTGCCAAATATCCCAAATGTATCTCATATTCAGACCTTCAGGCCATAGCCATCGTCCGTGCACCACCGGATGGGCCTAACGAAACACATTTTCCATTTACCATTTTCAATTTCTCAATATCACCGGCACTCAAGTGACAGGCCATGCACTGCAACGCTGTCTGTTTGTGTGTGAATGTGTGTGTATGTATGTGTTTGTGTGTGTTTGTGTGTGTATGTGTGTTGTGCATATTTGTGTGTATGAAAAGAGAGACACTACAATGTACGAGAGTTACATTTACCATTTGGTATGTGTTCACTTTAAAATGTTCACTTTTTTTTGTGTGTTCACTTAGCATGGCGATGGATTTACGTGAACTCAAACTGAAAACATAGAGAGTGCCAAAAGCCATACTTTCATTATATGTCCTTTGATTTTCTCGAAACTTTCCTCAACTGTAATGATAGTCCCAATGATGGTCTTTGTCATACTATCCTTGAGCTGCCGTATGTTATAATTACATAATTGTGAATTGGACTTAACAGTGCCGATTCGGTCCGCGTAATCGGTTTTGCAGTGATCCCATAGGCGCTCATTCGATCATCCCCTTCCCTAAGAACATTAGTAATGGTTTGTTTATGGTGGAGAACACAACCGGTGTATTAAGATATAGCATTATGCACGCACAAACGAATGTAATTTATGTTTTTCAAATTTTCCTTTTTGTTTCATTCGGTGGATCATTAATGTTAATCATAATTTTCTCTATAATTTTTCCATCATTTCTGTATCACTCTGTATGACTGTATAACTCAGTATAACTCAGTATGACTCTGTATGATTTTGCATCACTCTGTATCATTATGATATATCTGATTCTCTGTCTCTCCCATTTGAACCATTAACAGACGGTGTGAATTCGATGGGCGAAACGAAGAGGCAACGAACATCATACACACGGTATCAGACGCTGGAATTGGAAAAGGAATTCCATTTTAATCGGTATTTAACTCGACGACGAAGAATTGAGATCGCCCATTCATTATGCCTCAGCGAGAGACAAATCAAGATATGGTTCCAGAATAGACGGATGAAGTGGAAGAAGGAACACAAAATGCAGAGTGTAATACCACCACAATTACCTCAAATGTTGGGTCCCGATCCTCATCACCTCCATCATCTTCACAGCGAAACGAAAGCATGAAGAATACCAAAATGTAACATTAATACTAATGATATTAACTATAACTTTAATAATAATTAATACAAAAACCGACATAACCATAGAAACAGTGACGATACGTAAATACTTAAAATTAATTTTTAAATTTAAAACCATAACAGGAAAGAGGCCGAACCTCGGCTTTCAGGCACCACTTGTACAGTATCCCGTATCTTATTTTAGATTTTCTCAATTTTATGACCATTGCATTGTCAAATTGTAATGGCTAAGGACTGAGAAATGTGCTCCGATTCTCATCATCATTTCTATCAGAAACCTCAACTGTAGAAACACTAATAAAAGCACGTATAATCCAAGACAACAGATGATGTAAAGAAAATGCTAGAATTTTAGAGAAATGAATTATCCTCTTGAAACGGTTTTCAATAGACTTTTATTATTATTATTATTATTATTATTATGTAATTATTAGTCCATGTTTGTTGTTCGAATGACGAGTCATTGTGCTTAAATGATGATGATGATACTGATAAAAACGACATCACTAAAGACACATTTATTATTATTAATTATCATAAAGTAGCATAATTATGTACATTTTAAATATGACGTTTTTTCATATTTTTGTTTTCAATTAATGGGCGTGCAATTTTTGTGAAATTTATTATGGAAACAGAATGTACAAAGCAAATCCTGTTATAATGATACCTGTAATTTCACTAACATTAACACTAAAATATGAAACAATGCTGAACATATACCCGAACATATACCTAAACATATACCTGAACATATACCTGAACATATTTCCGAAACAACAATAGTGTAAAGAAAAGAAATTTCAGAAAATTATATATTTTCACTGTCACAGATGATGACTCAAATGATGTCTCAATCCTACGACTTTTAGCATGTGATTGTATGTCTCATCACTGACACCCGAAATAATCTTACGTAATCATTAACTAAATTCTGTAATTCTTAAGGAGCTAAATAATGACACGGATCAGTAATACTATTATGATATATTATGATGTATTATGATGTATTATGATTTATTTAATGATAAATATGATTAGTAAAGCATAACACGTACGTACGTACGTACGTAAAGCAGAATTACAATATTATTCCGATCGTTTTAACGAAAAGTTAATTCATAATTGATTTTTCCTTTTTCGTCATCTCCCGTTTTATTCACCATTTTTTATTCACCATTTTTTTTATTCACCGTTTTTTTATTCACTATAAAATTAATGATCACAGAAAAAATGAGCGAATCATTAATGGAATCATATTCATCATTAAATGTATCATTAAGATTAAACAAAGTGAAGGCTCTTTTCAGTTCTCTCTCATCAGAGGTGTGTCATAACTCTTATCTCATGCTAAAAATCTTATATGTGTGTTCAGCATAATACCAAAACAGAAATGCTTCATTTTTATGAATTGAGTTATCATTGAACATTGTAAATTATATTTATTATCATTATTATTATTATTATTATTACACAGTATTGCTCAACACTGCAAGTATCACCCCATTTGGAGTATGCCCCATTTGAAGGAAGAAAAACCGTGTAAAATTTTAAAAAAATTCGCAAATGACCCGGAGACATAAATTTGCAAAATGTACCTTTAATTATAGCTTTCAGATTATTGTCAAACTACAGGTACAGGTACAACAAAAATGTTCGTACATGTTTATTATTAATATTATTATATACCTGTGTATACATTAATTTTATTTTCTGTGATAGAGACAAACCACTCATTCGTATACATAAAAAATTAACAGAAACATATTTAGTTGCATTGTAATGGTGCGAAAAATAATATAAAAAGTGTGTGTGAAAAGAAAAATTTATGACAGGATAAAGTTGTGTATCTATAATTAACTGGAAATATGTCGTTTTGTTATAGGAATGTATTGAACATATGAATCCTTCGAAAGTTCCTCTGTTACATTTAATTGTCCCGTGAAGAAATCCATTATGTTCATTAACTACATAATCAGACATACCTTTTTACTTCTCTTAATGTGCCATTTAAATGAAACACTATAATGCAATATATTATATATATAATATATATGATCATTTAGGTATAGCCAAAACCATTGTTAAATTGGAAATATTTACTCAGCAAAACATATCTACACACTAATGTAGTGATGACTTAGGAGTGGTAAACCTGAAGTATTTATATGCTTTTTGTGTTTCATCTCTGGCATAATTTAGGGAAAGTAAAAGGGAAGTTTCTCCACGGTCCTGTCCCTATCTCTGTCTTTCTCTGTCCCCATTCTTTATGGCACCCCTTAAAATGTACACACATATTTACAATTTTCTAAGATTTCTATTTATTGCCCCATTCCCATCCCTTCACAAATACCCATAAAAGTCAGACCCTTTCAAAAACAATATTAAAATTGTCAATTCGTGTGCTTTCGTGTAAATAATGTACAAACAATGCTAAAATACCATCTCTAATAGTGAAACTCAATGCTAAAGTCTCTTATGCGACATTTTTTCTCACTAAAACATTTAAAGTGGTGAAATTACAGCCCTAATTGTTTTCTCTTTTAATTGTATTCGTGTTAATTATAATGATGTGCTTCTATTGTAAAACATTATAATGATGAACAATACTCACATCTGTTTCTATTCATTTCAAGCATTTTATTTCTCTAAATTCTCTAAATCATAATTGTAAAACGTGAAAAATGGTAAATTCCAAATTTAAAACCTTTCCCTTTACATACAATCGTTTTATATTCAGATCATAATTCTTATTTATTCCTCATGATTCCTCATGATTCGCCATTGAGACAGGTATGAGAGAAGAGGAGTGATGAGAAGTGACGTGAAATATTTGTGGGGTCATTTCAAGTGAGTCCTAACTTTTCAGAGTTCGTAATGTTGGAATTCCTGAATGCGAATATACATGTATTTATATGAAAATGTCTTCTGTTATTTGATACTATCACAAGTATCACAATTATTCAACCATAAGTTATACAAGAATAGTGAAGATATGAATACGCAAACTTTTTTTTATTCAAAAACTTTTAAAATTAATCTAAAGTGACCTTAGGATTCAGCGCAACTTAAAGGTCCGGATCCTGTCATTTATATAATTTATATGAGCAAAAAACTTGAATTTTCGATGCGACAAAATTAATTACATTTAACCGATGCCATTCCCGTGAGTGCAATTGCATTGGCACATGAATATTAATATAATTATATATATAGATAATTGTATATTCAAATGAATTCGCTATGCATACGTAGGCTCAGGTTTTTCACCCAAAAACATTGTGATTCTAAATTTAATGAATCCTCTCAGAGTGTGACGAGAGACGCGTTCTGAAATATTAATAATAATATTAATAATAATCACTGAATCAACATTAAAGTAGTTTCATCGGTGCGAACGGCGATAATTAAGAACTTTCATCATTATTAATTTTTTAGTAGAGATTAAAGATTAATATGATTCGCTATTCATTATGCAATTTATTATTAAATTGGTTCTGACATTATCTTGAAATGCACGACCCACAGGAGTACAGTAGCGACAGATTCGGCCAATTTTTGTACATTTTGTACATGATCCATTAGAACCATTTTGGGGAGCACCGTCTTGAAACTGGCTCCATCGGGTCACCAACAATGTGAACTGAGCTACAACAATGGCCACCACCTCTTGTACAAGAACACCACAACCGTATCCTTCGTTTAGTTTTACTGCAAATCTGCCGGCACCAGTGACAGAATTACAGTGCCCTTTAGTCGTATCACGCGGTGATATGACTGCGGTGTGTTCGGTGATGTCTTTATTTATAAATCACTCATATCGTGGTAAATATTTTCATGTCAAATGAAATATGAATCTTCACTTTTACTGTTCATTCATATAATGTCATTCATCGGATATCATTATTCATACATTGCGATGTGAACCAAAATCTAAAAATAATTTCAAAACCCACTTATGGTGGAAAATGAATATGTAAGTGTATAATTTGAAAAGAAAAATATTTTTGGATCTGAAATGTGTTATATTATATTATATTATATTATATTATATTAACAATGGTAATGATTGTCCGTCGCTATGTCATTAAATGCTTCGAATGAGATAAGTGCATGATAATGATGAAACGTGACTTATGAGTGAATTATTTTCAAAATCATATACGTTTTAATGATTATATTCGTTAATTAATGTTTAAAATGTGTGTAAATTTATATAAATTTTCAAGAGGCGGTCGTTGCAACTGCCGGCGATTGGGCACTGCCCCCTGTGACCTCAATTGTTAGCGTTGCACATTGTGGGGTCAACTCGCACATGGATCTGGAAGAAGACTGACACGACACACAATGGTGTAATAACATATGCATAACTCTATGCACAACTCTCTCATCCTTCAGTGTCAATAACATTTGGAAAATTAATAATGATTCATTATTAATAAACGACACAATTGTGTTAATATTAAATGAAAAAAGCAAAATTTGTCAATTCGAGAGTATAGCATATTTATAAAAGAATTGTAGTGAATTGTATTGAAGTGGGCTGTGCCTTAACGGGATAGGCCAACAATATAATTTATTACCATCAAAAGTGCTTTTCACCGTATAGCAAATATTGCGCAAAAGTGTTTGTCAATATGGCCTAAGATGTGACACAATAGCATTCTTGCGATGATCGAATTTAATTCTGATAGAATATCTACGACTTAATTAGTTAATTGTGCTAATATCTAGTAATAGTTAAAATAAGGGTGGAGTATAATGCACAATTCATAATTGGCAGGGCATGTTCAAGAGGGGCATCGTCGACACCCAAATCCTCGCCTCCACTTCTGCTCCCTCTTCTCTATCCTCTTTGACGCGGCCATTACTATGCTCAACGATCATGTTCATATTGCAGTGTGACCAAAACATTGCAATCATGTCCCGTCTCGTGATAAGTTTAACCTCAAACCGCACACCTCCATTCGGACACCGGTCAAAGTAAGTGTTTCTTTTGATAATTTTAGTATTACTTAATGCTTCACATACATAGCGATTGCATGAGTTGAGACGCCCCAATTATTATAATATGCTCTTAGACCGATCTCTGATTGACAGTTGTACATACCCCCGTGTAAATGTTCAATGCACAACCCGAACATCGTGATCCGCACGGGTCAATGTAATCTCGAATGGGTGTGTATTGTATATATATGTATAATTGTAATTGTATATGTTTCTGTATTAAACAATTATCTCGTCTTTTGTTGGTATATATTTATATAAAATACATATATTGTGTAACATAAATATGATGATTTAACGTGAAAATGGCAGAGAACAGCGTTCATATAGCATTGAGTCTCGTTGAGTCTCACAGAGCCTCACCCATCTCTTTGACATGCTCAACTTGAGCAACAACAATGTGAGCAGCAACAATGCATTAGACGCTGCCAATTCACTCACCGTGAAAATACTTATGATTGAGTTATCATTGAATGCTGTTCAATCATAATTTGTTTGGCACATTTCAACTTTAAGCTTATTATAAGTTCAGAGATAATTCCATTTGTTATGGTATCATCATCTATGACCTGCTGTTGAGATGAATGATTATGTGACTATGGGTGGATTCTTCTATTCCACTTTAGTACATCTTTTTTTATTCCATGATAAATCTTCTTAAATTAAATTCTACAATTATAATTCGTTGAATCATAATTCGTTGAATCATAATTCGTTAAATCATAATTCCTTCAATTGACTGACATCATTCATCAGACTTTTTATGACATTAGACTTTCATTGTAATAATATTTACATTACTCATATGTTAATGCAGTTACGCTGTGATTATCCAATTTAAGCGTTAGAAAATTCAACGAATTACTTTGAGAAAAATGGATTTTTATAATTATACGTAATTATTGATTATCATAATAATTATTATTGCATTACAATTATGCTTATACTTAGGGGTGTAATACTTTCAGATGTAATGTATATTTACATTTGAATATCATTGTATAAATATGTATAAATATATATAAATATATATAAATATATATAAATATATTTATATATATACATATATATAATATAATATATATACATATTTATGTATTTATATATAAATATCTAAACATATTGATGCTGTTTCAACACAACTGACCGCACCTGTGGAATGTATATTTTGATTTGTGAAAAGTTAGCACTTCAATTACCCGCATTAAGTTACTAATTGAGTAAATTAATTCCGTGTTGACTCAGTTGAGCTAAACTGATGCTCTCGGAGATAAAATCATCAGAATGACATTAGAAACTCGCACATGACTAATATTGCAAATTGAAACCGCATGAAAATTGTTTATCTGTATCTGTACTCTGTGATTGCAGAGAATTGCTTTTGAAAAAGTTCTAAGAAAACAGAGTTGTAAATGGGAGGGATATATTAATGTGACCGGTCCTGTCATTGCCTGCGGCGATGTCCATTACTGACTTTCTTCTCTCTGTATGTGTTGTCCATCTTCGCATTTCCTTTGTCCAACGCCGGCATACTTATTCTTAGCATAACCCCCAAAGGGGTTCATGCATCTTAACTATTTTATCTCTCATAGAATTATTAGCATTGATCATGTCAATAATATATTAATGCCATTAATACCATTAATACCATTCTCATATTATACGGTAAAAATTGCACGCGATGATAGAAATTGATAATGAAAGCTGTTGATGGTGCTTTTAAAATGATAGTTTCGCATACGATAAAACCATTAAAAACTAATTTAAATGTAAATGTATTGGAATCCACCAGAGGACACCGGTTCATTCATTTTTGATTCTTTTGATTCCTCTCGGGTCTTTGCCTTTTGACAATTTAATGCCGCGAGAGGAGAGTTCTCTCCCCATAATGGTTCATATCGCGAATGCGCCTCAAACTATTTTTTGGTGATTTCGCCATTTTGAACCGTTTTGGACCACACATAGACTCAAATGCATTTGGAAATATGCAGAAAAACCTAATTACAGAATACACTTTTAGGTGATCGTATGACATGTTTAGTAAAAACTTTCTGAAAGTAAAACAAATAAATCATTAGTTTTTCATATTTTTAATCTTCAATTACGGAGAATACTCATATTGCAATGCAATAAATTGATAAAAACAATCATATCAATTGTATCATATCAATTGTATCATATCAATCGTATCATATTAATTTCATATCCGGAGATTCATAAAAATCGTCTCGAAATTTGAGGATTTAGATTATCTAAGGTTATATTTCGCCCATTATTGGTTCAGTATGAACATGAGACACCTAAAAATAGCGTGAGAATGAAATAGAAATTTGAATACGACAGTCGTATATCTCTTAATATCTTCAGAAACATAATATGTAATATCTTTTAGTTACCCGTACGCTGATGCGGCCTAAAAATTGGTATAAAAGGAGCGTACAAATTTAGTTAAATCGACATTTTTTGATAAGGAAATGGTACATTCGTTGTGCCGACGATTATTGAATACGATTATTGAATTTTAGCGAATGTTTTTATATTGTTATTCATACATAAGTCTCCGCACCAATTGAATGGAATTAAATGTGAGTATGTAATATGAAAATAGTTATATACAGTATAATCATGTCTTTATTCGTGTCCAAATCTCGAGGGTCGTATTTTCTCTTTCTCTTTCTTTGTATATGTTTCTTTTTCGCAGTGTTTTGTTCCATTTGATACGGCATTATTTAGTGAGTTAAGTTCTCACTCGAAACTTCGCACTGAAATCTCCGTACTGAAATCTCCACACTGAAGTCTCCACACTGAAGTCTCCGCACTGAAATCTCCACTCTCCCAAAAGTGTCCGATACTTTCAAGCAAAGCACACATTCGCTCGCTTCAGCATTCCCTCTCTAAGTCTTTGGCTTTCCTTAAATTATCCCCTGAGACAATCCCAGTGTTTTCAACTCTTTATAGGCTTATATGGGATTTTCATTCATTCACTCATTCATCGCTTTTTATTGATTCATTCATTGGGGTAATTTTTATCCGTTTTCCCCATACTAATTTATCTATTTTATTGCATATTTTATTGCATATTTTATTGTATATTTCATTAGTTTTAATATTTCAACATAAAAATAGTGATTCCGTTATAATTGAATTAAACAACGATTAAATAATCGTACGGTTCTGTGATAATTTAAAGGTGTATATATTAGTGTAATAATTAATTTTAAAGAGATTTGGGATCATTAATGGTGTTAGCTTTTCATAGATTACATATGTCTGGAAAGGAAAAAGTGATTTATAGCATAAACAAAGCCGCTGCGTGAAACCCGATCATCTCTCTCAGAGCAATTCTCTCTCTCTCTGTTCATAGCAAAATGGCGCATACGACTGACTCTGCATCGCTGCGTTTGATTCATTATTATATAGTCAAATGCTATAATAATGTGCATATATATATATATAAAACTCATATATATATATATATAAAACTCTCAATCGTTACTCACGTACAATTTCCACTCTCGACATTTGTATTGTGTAAATGGGATTCACAATACAAATTTCTCAATATTTAACTCAACTAAGTTATTGGGGGTTTCTTTAATGGATATTCTAGTGTATTCTAGTATATTCTAGTTTAGCTCATTTTGCTGTGTTGCGATAAAATATATGACCAAAGGTGGTGACCCGACATACTGGTTTTGTCCGCAAAAAGATTACGCGATAATTTGTCAATTTTACGAGCCCTAAGCTTTCGTAGACTCTGCTATATAACTATTTATAAATCTACGTATATATATGTGTATATACCCTACAAGAAGAGAGCAGACACATTATGTTTAAATGGTTTTTGAGAAACATTTATTAAATAGTGAGAGTGGAAAGTGAGAAAAGCACCACACGCGGCTTTCTCTACACTTTCTCTACATTATCAACTCACAACTTATCCTATGCTTTTACTAAACTTAATGGTTATACTCGATCTGCAATTGTCGATGCTCCTGCTGATGCTAAAACAGTAATACTCAAAGTGCTCTAGCATTGTCCCATGTCCTTTAGTGCTCTACATCTACCCTGTAGATCCGAATTTGTCTATATTAAATCGGTAACAAATTCGGTTCTAGAGAGGTTTGTGTGGTGCATACGAGACGCCGATCATCTACTGTTGTTACATTTAGAGAGGTTTGTGTGGTGGATACAAGACACCAATCATCTACTATTGTTACATTTAGAGAGGTTTGTGTGGTGCATACAAGACACCAGTCATCTACTATTGTCACATTTAGAGAGGTTTGTGTGGTGCATACGAGACACCGATCATCTACTATTGTCACATTTTCTCTAAACACAGCATTCTTTTTGAAACTTTAATTTCCAAAGCGAAGCAAAAATAAAAATTAAGTATACAGTACAGATAAATGCCCGTCGGGCCCGTTCTGCATACTTCCATTACAATGAGATTATAAACCACTCTTAGGAAAATTGCAGATTCAAACAGTTGTGATGGTAGTACTGATGGTAGTACTGAGGTACTACTACAGTTCGGACCATTTTGGTTGGAAAAGGTTCTCTCTGCCGTGTCATTAATCGTTCGCGTCGTACACCGCAATGATGAATTACTCCAATCACGCCACTATGTGATTATATATTATTACAATTGCATCTGTAATTTCCCCCCTTCCAACTGCACTGGCATTGCATTGGCATTGGTCGTTGGTGTTCCCTCTCTGTTGGACATTCTCGTTTTTTACCTCAAGTGATACCTTATTTTAGGTTAGGATATTTTGGTTGGGATAGAATTAAATATGTTTGATGTTATGGAACGGTTGCTATGCATGGCCATACTAAGACCAAAGCAAACACTTAATATGCACATGCAACACAATAGGGAATTCCATTCTTTATACATTCGAACATCAATTTTTTATATTCATCATCCGCACTGAGCTCCCATATTGGCAAAGGTGAGACAGTGGTGTGTTTCGTATGTGTTGTTTTCGTGTACGTACACAATACCATTGGCGGTGGTGAGTTATAACAAAGATTGAGATTTTTTGTCGGAAAAAAATGCTTAAAAATATATATATTCTTTGATGCCCATAGCATTGCACTTATTGAAATGTCGAGTTAGGCACTGGCGTATAATGAAGACCTTCCCGTTTATGGTCATAGCTTATAATGCCATTTTCCTCATCAGAATGTCAACCCGAATGACTGATCACCGATTCCCTATTGGGCTTAACATAGTCAGTCAACAATGTTATTGGCTCAGTATCTCCAATACTGAGATTTCTATCATAAACAGAATAAGATGCAAATGCTCATCATGATCATGTTGGTCGTGAATTCACCACTCTTTTCATATTTTACTCATATTTTTTTCATACTTTTTTCATATTTTACTCATATTTTTTTCAAATTTTATTATTTCTGATAAATTATTTGGTTTTTTAAGAGCATAGATAAATAATAAATGTATGATAAACATATAAAAAATGTATCATTATGTCACTGACATTTGCCCTTCAATTTTTCAAATTAATTTTCTTGTAATTCCGACAAAAAATACGCGTATGCTTAACGATAATTCATAATGTATACACTGTGATAACGCAATTTATTATAATTAATTTCCTCATAATTAATTCTCTAATTTCATTGATTTTTTTGTGATTTATATTTGTTATACTTCAACATGATTTTGTAATTTATATTAATTAATAACAATAACATTTTTATTAATTAATTTTGCCGTATATAAATAAAAGAAATTCAATGGACATTTTTAAGCATTTTTAAGTTAAATGTATTTTTTCTCTTAAAAATATTTAAATATTTAATAATATTTAATAACTGATAAATTTTTTTAATCTTAAACTTTAATCTTTAACTGTGAATTCACAAAAATGTTCATTGATTTTTATTTGAACATTAATGTTCACCATAAATGTTCACTATAAATGTTCGATTTTCAAAACTGCATTTTAATTTTAAGCGTTTCATTATTTCTCAGGGAAAATATTCTTTTCGGGAATTCGATTGAAAATATAATTAGGATCTGAATATTTACTCATACTATAGTTGGAGTGTTCTTTAATGTTATTCTGAATTAACATTTAATATCTCAGATATATATTAGTTTAAGTCATTTAAGTCATTTTAAATCAGCTTTAAACAAATATAAATTATAAATATTATAATGCGATGAAAATTAAATGGGAATGTGTGAAAACATTGAGAATGGCATACACACCCTGAAATTTATGGTAAATTATCAAAGAATGAGCATTCTTTTTCAAATCAGTTTCAAGTGTATGTTATGTTATGTTTAATAATAATCGCGCATTAAAATTTCATTATTTTTTTAAAATTTCATTACATTTTATGAATGATGAGATTTTAATTAAAGTGATTTTTTACTGATATTATTTAGTATTTTGATTATAAAATTGTAAATATAATTGAAAATCATGTCCAAACTGAGGGCGAAAACAATGAAAACAGATGAGGTGTGCGTTTGGGGAATATTTTAATCTAATATATTAAGAAATTAGAAGTAAAAAATAGAATACAGCGATAGACATATTAGTAAATAGTAAAACACAAAAAGGAATGCATTTTTGATGTATTGATTAATGGTTAATCGTGCATTCGTAATCATTTTATAGTTAAAACAATCAAAAAGCCGTTTTCAAAGAGTGTGCCTCAATTTTCTCTGCGCTCTCTACTCTCTGCTGATGCTTTTAAGTGAAAATAAATTGAAAATAAAACACAATACGACATAAAACAAAATTGATGAGCAAAGATTTCGGTGTTGCACTGTGTGTTGATGCGCGTTTCATATTAATTCAGAAGCTTTTGTTTTGATTTTAATGGAATTGTCTGTGCTCAAAACTTAAAGTCGATTATAATGACCTTTCATATGTATTCATTGCACTCGCAGTATACATTCCCCGTACACAATGGTCACCCGAGTCCAATGATACCATACAATGGTATCATTCTCATCTCGACTATAGTTTTTTAATTGTAAAGTATAATGTGATAACAATGATTATGACAAAACTGATGATTCTATAGATGTTTATATGAACTTAATTTGCATTAAAATCGAAATTAAGTTATAGGGAAACGGTATTTTGATAGGGATTGTTATAGAGATTGTTATAGATGTTGAAATTGTCAAATGCATCAGCATAATGCGAATATGACGTGATGTAACATTATCAGTTCAGGTGTTACAGAGCAAACGAATAACATGCATGTCAATGTGTTGTCATTACACTAATGAGTTCTCTGGAGAGAGATACCGAAATGAGACGAAAGCAAAAGAAAGGGCAAAAATGGAAAATAAATTTAAACTATTTTTGGTATTATTCGGTATTATTCGGTATTCTGTATTATTCAGTATTATTCGGTATTCAGTATTATTCAGTATTATTCAGTATTATTCTGTATTATTCTGTATTATCCAATATTATTCAATATTTCCTAAGATATAAGAAAAAGATTATGTGGAGAATGCGAATACCGAAATTGCTTAAAGACATGCATAGTTTAAAATTTCCAATATTTTTCTGTTGTTTCGTTTTTCACGTTTTTGTTGATTCGACTAAAACGGGGGTGAAACCGCGTATGTAATGTCAGCATCGGTTCGTTCTCTTTGCATTTTTTTGTGTGCTTTTTTAGTGTTTTCTGTGTTGGGATTGGAAAATGAGAGGAGAGCCTTTGCAATGCATAGTTCTGCAATAGTGAGTTCACCGGGAGTATAGTGGATCCTGATCCTGGTGTGGTGAACATTGAACATGCGAGCAAAAGTATGGTATAAAGTATGGTATGGTATGGTATAAAGTATGGTGTAAAGCAAAAAGCAGGTATAAGCAGCGATAGAGAAAGAGAGAGAAAGAAAGAGCAGTGAGAGAAAGAGAGTACTTCTTCTTCGCATGGTATAGTATGGTATACTATGGTAGTGGCATGGTATACGCTGCAATGCTTGGGTGTAGCCCACCAGTGAGGGTAATCCATCACTGTCATCGATTACATTGTGACGAACCCCCCCATGGCCACGATAGAGAGAGTTATGGTTGGACTGCCACTATCACGTGCTTATGCTAATATCATCACCGAAGGTGGAGCCTAACCACAGTTAAACGACAACGCCAAAGAAAAATTATTTCCATCCAATTCAACTCAAAATTAATGGTCATGAGTTCGTTTTTGATGAACTCTTCGCCAGCGGCTTATGCTTCTGCCGATCCTAAATTTCCACCATCAGAAGAGTACTCTCAAGCAAATTACATTCCGGATTATTACGGCGCTTCGGCTCAACAATCCACTGTTAACCCTCCGCCGTCGCACCAAACCCATTACGGATATCACCATCATCATGCCGCCACCGCCGCCGCACTCAACTACATTGACCAGAGCCAACAGCTCGCCTCATACCACCATCACCACCACAACCATCATGTCGGTCCCCCGTCGGGGCCTCCTCAATACTATACTCCATGCTCGGGCATGGGACCGGGCGGAGGGACTCATGTGCCCGTGCACCATAGCATCGCAGCATCACATCAGATATCTCCACATCAAGCATCTCAATTGTCACATATTTCACGTGTTTCCAGCCCTTCAGGCCTCAGCCTCCACCGATCGCCATCGCCACGAACTCAGGCAGCGCTGAGCATTGTTGAACCGCCATCACCTCCCGATTGCGCTATCAGCGGCAATAGTGGCAGCGATTCGGGCAATGGTAACGGACATCCCGTGATATACCCGTGGATGAAGAAAGTGCACGTGAATCAAGGTAAACACGTGTTAAATTGTTAATGTTTATTGCTTTTTTCTCCCGTTTTTCGTAATATATTGTCACATAAATAGACCCTCTGTGTGCCGCCTGTGCATACATTAAAGAGCAATAATAATAAATCAAAGTAAAGCTCCTTCCGCAGACTCGTTCCTGCATTGTAGATATGGTAGGGCCTTCACAGCCATATTCTAGCTAGGAGATCGCTAGTGAGTTCGCTAGTACGTTCGCTTGTACGTTCGCTAGTACATTCGCTTGTAAGCCATTCCATGCCATTCCACCCCAAGACCATAACCTTGCCTTTGGCCTCTTTCGCTATTATCAGCCAATATAATGATAATAACACAATTATTTGCCATTTTTTACATTATTCAAGCACTATCCTTATCTGTTTCTATTTGTTACTCCACTCCTATAGTTCAAAATGGAACTAATTTCACGGGAATGGAACCGAAACGGCAGAGAACGGCATACACAAGACACCAAATATTAGAATTAGAAAAGGAATTTCATTTTAATCGGTATTTAACGCGACGGCGGAGGATCGAAATCGCCCATTCCCTGTGTCTTAGTGAAAGACAAATAAAAATATGGTTCCAAAACCGACGTATGAAATGGAAAAAGGATAATAAACTCCCGAATACCAAAAATGTAAAAAAGAAAAACCAACAGAACCAGAATCAAACACAACAATCGGGTGGTGGCGGCGGTGGCGGCGGACAACAATCATCACAAAACGATATGAATCAACTGTCGATGGCACAAACTCCGTTATTACCGGCTGAACCTAAAAGTGAAGCATCAACATATGGACTCACCGAACTGTGAGAGAACAGATATGATAAAATTGATAAAATATTGCTCTGTACAGAGATATGTACAGAACTGTACAAATGGCGAGTGCGGCACAAATATATTCCCAACTGTGAGAGTCATTATAGACAATCAGCATTGGGGAAGACAAAACATTCCTGTGAAATCGTCAATTAATATTTTCTTCACCTAATAATACATATTTGAAAATTATTGAA
>LBFL01011189.1:0-10454 GCA_000988845.1 Hypochthonius rufulus
ACAATAATAGATAAAATTCAAGGATATTTAAAAAAACTTTTTTCAAAATATTGAAGGGTATTATGGGATTCATTAACATGAAAATGACATTTAAATGAATGTTTAACAAATAAAATTTCGAACCGAACCGTGGAAGAATGCACTAAAAAAAATTAAAACCAAAATACCCTGTTAAATGTTAGTTTTGACACGTGACAATTCAAAAATTATATTTATGATTTCGCGGGATTCGGGAAAATATTGAATCTAAAATTATAACGTTTCAAATAAATATGTGAAACTCTTAATGCGTGAATCTATTTACAGTCGTTCTTTACATTCGTTAAAATTAGCGTAAGAAATTAACCATTTTCTGTGAGTCAATAAATATAGTAATAATAGTACATGTATATGTATATATATATGTATATGTGGTGTAACATTATGAAGAAAATATAATTATAAAATGATAAATATAAATATATTTAAATATAAAACATTTGTAAATTCATCAGTATAATTAATAATCCATTTCAATATGATTGTCTATGAATAGTTTATTGAGAATGTACAGTCATTCAGATATTAGTGTTCCATACCCTTATATTTAATTTAATTAATAAAAAATGATAAAAATTAGTAGAGAATTATATTGGAGTGATAAGAGAAACGAATAAATTTATTCTTAAGATAATCAACACTAATTTCTGATTGTCTTTGCATAGTCTTTGTATGTCTTGAGTTTATCACAGCGATTGTTTAAATTAGCGTTAAGCATCACATGTATAAACTCAATTTTTTGTTATACAAAATTACAGGACGGGCTGAGGTGCGAAGCACCGGGAGATTTAAAACAAAGAGTTAGTTAATGATTGTATACATTTTGCATAAATAATTTGCGATATAAACATTGTCGCATCGATGCGAATCAACGGAACACTTCTATATTGTCAAATGCTAACATTAATATCCCATAAACATTTACAACAATTATCACAACAATGATATGCCACACTGTGATTTGCAACGAAATTAATCAGAATAAAACTTATTTAATAATTAAGAACATTAATTTTTTAGTAATTAAAATCACATTTCTATAGACAAAGGGATTTTACAACAATACTTATAACACTCTATTGTATTGTAACATGAACTTTCAGAGTGATAACTTCGGAAACAAAACAAAATGTCAGTCATTGTTTAATATATAATAATATTGATTGTGTATTGTATGTTCTGATTGTATGTGTAATTCAATTAAAAACATACAAAAATCACATGACATTACCTTTAATATTACCGTAAATACTTAAATATCAATAATAAGAATGTTAATATCGTTTAATCAATTATTATCGATCATTAATCATATACAAATTCAGGTCATTCCATTGCTTTAATGATACACTCAAATGTTATGTTTACAAAAAAATTCAATCATATGATGCGCGAGTCAATCAATAGTAATATTGTGGGATGAACATTCTAATGGAATATGTGTTCATATGTAAGATTCTGCTCAATACCTATTGCTGAATACGATTTGTGTTATTCTCAATTAACCAATTCTTAATTAACAATTTTTTGATTCATTTATTAAGTTATTCAAAAAATGAAAATGCATTTCGTCAAATAATAACATCTGAGAGTACATAAAATGCATGTGAATAGCAATATGTTCAACAATTGGAAAATTAGCATTGTTAATATGAAGAAAATTTATGTTTCAAATCACATGCTTTTTTTGTCATCCAAATTTTCTATGTGAATGTTCGGTGGTAATATGCCAGTACATAATAGACCTAACAATACATGTACATGTATACATGTGTATGTATAAATGTATAGATGTACTGTAGAAGGGGAAGTGTTACAATGAAATTTTACAGCACAATTTTTATTGTTCCAAATATTTGATGTTTGATATAAATAAATCAAACAATGGATTTACATTATTTTCTATGGAAACACATTGTTCTTTATTAGCCTTTAGGGGATTGAGAAAAATTAATTTAATTAATCAAATAATTAATAAATTAAATGTTTATCGGTATATAAATGTGAAAACTAAACTTTTTACAAATCAATTACAATCGTAATGTATGTGTATACCCTTAAATGTCACTAAAGTCGACGCCCCTCAGTATCATCACCTCACATTTAAAGGGTTTTAAAATTTATTTGTCCCAAAAAATTCATCATAAATTTAGTTTAAAGTAATTAATTATCTCATTTAATTATGTACAAATTTAAAGTGTCAAAATACAAGAATATCGTCGCGAATATTCCCAAAAAGAATGAGGTATTTACAAATGGGGTTAATTAACACTCACTATTGACAAATGACTCATTATTAATGACTCTTTTCCGTTCACATTATTTTTGTTGATTTATATTTTATTGAATTAATTAATCTTTTTATTTATATAAATCAAAGGGTTGGATCAATGAAAACGTTTCGGTGAACACCATTAATGGTCATTCTAATCTAATCAAAACGAGTGCCGCAATTATTGCATATTTTTGCGATGGTAATGCAAATGCAAACTAAATACACATAAATCCCCATAACATGAACATATTATTATTCCAAATTTATATTCACGTTAAGGAGGTTTTTATCATGATTTTATCATGAAAATGTGATAATCTGTTGAATTGGAAAAAGCCTATTCACTTTATAAAGATTTTCATGTTTTAGGAGTTCACATTATGGAGGTTATGGTATAGAAATAATGAATTTAAAATAATTTTGCATTTAAAGGGGGAAATATCGGCATTAATCATGTGAATAATAGTGGAAAATCGTCAATATTAAGGGCTCATGGAGGTGAGTATAGTGATAGTTTCAGTATAAATTAGAATTAAAAATTGATTTTAATGTAAATTTTTAGCTGAGATTCGTGATTTGGATTTTTCGCCATTCGATGATGGAATATTAGTGACGTGTTCCAAAAATGGGCATATCAAAGTGTGGCAATTTAATGATATATTTCCCGATATTACAGTGCCAAATAATCCCATTCATACCCTCACACGTGACAAAAGTATTGAATTAACTCAATTCCATCCGATTGTTGATTCTCTTCTGACATCCGCGACTGAGAGTCAAATCCATGTCTGGGATTTGATTAACTCGAAAGTCGCGTATGAATCTCCTGAATGTTCATCCATTCAAAGTATGAGTTGGAAATACGACGGCGGACTTTTGGTCATCTCTAATAATATGAGTCAAATAAAGATTTGGGACCCCCGAATTGAGAAATCTCAATCATTTGGTTTGACATTCGCCGGTCACGAGAATAATCGTGATTCGCGAGTCGTTTGGCTCGGGACAGTGCCATACATAATCTCGTGCGGTTTTAATAAAAGAAAAGCGCGTGAAGCGTTTCTATGGGATACACGATCCAATCAAAAACCGGTCGGTTCATTATGCGAATTCGAACCGTCGAATGGTGTTTGGATACCACTGTTTGACTATGATGCGAATATGTTGTTTCTCGCGGGAAGAAATGACTCTGCCGTATATCATTGGGAAATCGACGATATCATTAAACAACCCTCGAATTTCGATAATATCGGTACAAATAAACACGTAACGGATATACAAATTAAAGGTGCCACAATCGTCAATAAAAGAGCTCTCAAAGTCATGGAAACGGAAGTTAATCGCTTGTATTTAATGGGATCCGATTTCATTGCGCCATTACAGTATAAAGTCCCGAGAAAATCGTATCGCGATTTTCATACCGATTTATTCCCTGAAACAAAATCACCCCATTGTAGTGTTACGTTAGATGAATGGAAACAGTTTAACGATGGTCAAATGCAAACGGTCAGTTTAAATCCAAATGTTAATAAATATGATAAATTAATACGACTCAATGTGACACTCGGAGAGAAACCTGAACGTGTGACTCCTGATATAGAAGTTGACCAATTTTTGCATATATGCGAAAAGGACGGTATTGATGTTAATGCGAGTCTTAAGATGGTTGTGGAGAAACCTCAGCCGTCGCATCCAAAGCCATTGCCACGTAATGCTAAACCTGAAATTAATAATAAACCGGAAATTGTGAAAATTCCAAAGAGTCCGAACCCATCCCCACAAAGGAGAGGGTTTTCCGGTATGTCTTTTCCTTAAAGTTAAATCTAATTAATTAATCACTTTTTTAGTACGAACAACAAAATTTCGTCATCTCAAAGGGGTTATTTCCGGTCGCGAATCTCAAATAACAAATTTCAATGGTCTCTGTAAAACAATTCCCGGTGAATGTAACGGATTCAAAGTAAATGATAAATTCGCGGCGATTCCGATCGGTCCCAATTGCAATCAATTGGCTATTATTACCATTGATAATGGTAAACGTCTCAGTGGTGGTGTCATACCTCATTTGGTATGCGGTCACAGTATTGGCGATTTTTCATTTGACCCTTTTGATAATAATCGAATCGCTGTCGGCTGTGATAATGGAACTATACAATTATGGAACATTCCAAGTGATGGATTAACTGATCCTATTGATACTTTTGATATTAAACTCGATGCTCACGACGACCGAATTACTATTGTCCAATTCCATCCTTTGGCGAGTGATGTTTTAGCCTCTTTTAGTATGGATTTGATGTTAATTATTTGGGACATTAAAGAAACGGAACCAAAAATTCGTATCGATACTCATTCCGAGCCTCTCCATGGATTCGGATGGAGTCCGTGTGGTAAATTAATGGCGACATTTTGTAAGGATCAAAAGATTCGTGTATTTGATCCGCGAGCGGATGAAAAGTTAGTTAATGATGGTCCGGGACCGCCCGGGAGTAGAGGCGGAAGAATATGCTGGGGACACAATGGGATGCTCATTGTCTCTGGATTTAGCAGGTATATATGATGATAAATTCTATTGATAAATCAGTAATATCCTATATAAATGAGAATTTTGCTTTAGTTTTTATCTATAATCGTATTTTATTGATTATAAAATATTATGTATTTAATCTTAAGATACGGCGTACGAAATTTTATTGTATATTTAATAAATTTGTCATTTTAGGGTTTCGGAACGTCAATTTTTAATTTATAACGCAACTGATATATCATCTCCAATTGCTTCGGAAGGATTAGACGTGTCTCCGGCAATTCTAATCCCATTCTTTGATGAGGACAGTCGAACATTGTTTTTGACAGGAAAAGGTGATTCGACGATATTCGCTTTCGAATTATCATTACCCGAAGACGGTGCACCGTACATTCACCATCTTTCCCATTATAACGTTCCGACACCGCATCAGGCGGTTGCGTTTTTAAATAAAAATGCGTGTGATGTGCGAAAAGTCGAATTCGCTCGTGGATTTCGATTGACACCATCGGCAATTGAACCGGTTTCATTTACAGTTCCGCGTTTACGGGTATTTTATAATCTTTAATACTCTCGTTTTGCGATATTAGTCCGTTAATTTATTTGATAATTATAGAATTACCTGGAAAAGTATGCACCATCATTATACAAAACTGAACATACACTAAATACTTAATCAATTTTTATTGCAATAGATTTTAATAACGCACTAATATTGAAAAACGGGAATATTTTAATGTATTAATGGTGTATTATTATTTTCAGAGCGAGTATTTTCAAGACGATCTCTTTCCCCGAACCAAAGTATTATGGAAACCGTCATTATCAGCATCGGAATGGTTTTCGGGTATTAATAAAGAACCCTCATACATTGATCTAAAACCCGGTGATATGACACTATTGTCCGAAGCACCACCGCCGGCGCCGACCAAAAAAGAAATCAATGCTCAGACGCAAATCCAATTTGAGGGTGATATATCATTGCAGAGTTCTCTCGCCTTTCTTCAGTCGGGACGTGAGAAACAAGAAATGGTAAATTTAGATTTAGATTATGATAATTAATATTAAAAATATTATTACTTTAATCTAAAGCTCGTCCAAAAAATGTCGGAAAAAGTCGATTTCAATGATGATGTTCTGCCTCAGGAAGGATTTGAAGGGGTGGATCCTCACGAATGGGTAATTATTGCTGCAAATCACCTAATGTAAGACCACGTTCTATTAAAAGATCACCGAAAAACCCTCATAAATAAAAGACTGGTCTTACATCATGTCATTTAGAGTTATTATTAATTTAAAAAATTTAAAATATTTCTATTCTTTAGGATGATGCAAATGAATAAAACGAACGAAACTCAATTTTTCTTTTTAATCTAATAATGAGTAAATCAATTTTATAATAAATTTGTATTATTATAACGTTTTAAGTTTAAAGTATTAATATATAATATTTACACATTAATTACTAACATACTTAATTATGTTTATTTTTTTAAAATTATACCGTAGATTTTTGTTTAAACATATATATGAATACCAAAATTATAATATTTAATTATTTATGTCACAATCAATTATAATAAAAATTTTCAATATTTATAAACAAAACTAAAACAATTTATGTTAATCCATACGCTTATACCCGACTCTGTCCCTCGGAATTAATCTCAATTCAGATCCGTGTTTGAGAAAAACATCACCCGCAGTTTGAGAGGGATTAATACCGATACCATCGTCTGTGATGATGGCACTCGTGGCAGGGGTTTGCTTAAACTGCGTATGCATATTTAATTACTATTTAATCATAATTATAATATAAAATGACTCACTTCTTCCGCAGCATATTTCAGTACAGCAGTAAATGGGGCATTTTCAGGGACTGTTAATCTGAAATAATAATTAAATTTAAATATTAATAATAATTAATTAACAATATTTACACTTTATATGGTAATTTAGGGTCAGACGTGAGAGTGATTTTAAATGTCACTTTTGCAGCTGTTGATGCGGCCCTAAATTAAACAATACAAATGTTTCATATTAATGATATATCATTATTAAATTGATGATCGATTTACATGTTAATGAGTCAATTGTAATTAATTATTTGAATAATTAATTTTAAAATTAATTAAATGACATATGATGTGACAGTGCCACGCAACACCATAAAAAAATATCAATTCATAAATAACGTATTTAATTGATGTTATGGAACTGTAAAATATGATGTGAACACTTATCAAAACTGAATCAATGGGTTTACATAAGCATTTTTAAGAAACGTAATTTATATTAGAAGCAATTAACATGTGCTTATTTCACATGTTTAAATGTCGTGAATTAAAATTAAATGATTATAAATTTTAATTAAAAATCGACACATTTTATTGTATTAATTCATTTTATTCAATTTCATGTTTATATGTGATTTATGAATTAAGGAATTTGATATAAAAATGCCGAAAATACATGAGGAATCACTGATGCGAAAACTGAAGAAACAGTTAAAGCATAAAGAAAAGAAACGATTATTAATTAAAGAGAAGAAAAATGATAATGATGATGATGATGATGATGATGATGATGCGAATGATGTGACTGATGATGGCGATGATCATGTGAATGAAAATGAGAGTTTAAATCAAAAGAGAAAAATTAACGAATCCGATGAAAATGATACAAAAAGTATACTATAATTGTATATAATTAATTAAATTATAATTAATTTTTTAGAACGCATTAAGACTCAAACGGATGAATGTGGTGATAATGATGATGAAAGTGAAAGTAAAGATAATGCATGTGAAAATACAATATCAAAAGAATCAAATTTTATTACCGAAGAATTGAATCGCATTCCATTATCGGATCGTATATTATCGGGAATGTCATTCGATGAATTAAAAGATAAAATATCAGACGCAACAATGAAAGCGATTAAAGAGATGCAATTTACTCATATGACCGAAATTCAGGCTAAAACAGTACCATATTTATTAGAGGGAAAGTGAGTCATTCATTGTTTTTAATTCAGTTAAACCTCTCTAATCTAAACTCCGTTTATCATAAATGAATTTTAATTATTTAATTTAAGAAATGATAATTTATTTTATTATTTTTTATATTTTTCATTGAATATTCTACTTATGTTAGTGCATTACTTTCGTTTACGTCAGAGGATTTTAGGCATAAATTCATGAATCATTAATAATCTCTATTAATATAAATCTTAAAATAACATTTCATATGAATTCTTTGATAGGGATTTGGTCGGTGCTGCCAAAACCGGGAGTGGCAAAACACTCGCATTTCTAATCCCCGCAATTGAATTAATGTATAAATTAAAATTTATGCCCCGTAATGGTACCGGCGTAATAATAATTTCTCCGACACGTGAATTATCGATGCAAACGTTTGGTGTACTCAAAGAACTAATTGCACATCATAAGCACACGTATGGTCTGATAATGGGCGGAACGAATCGACATTCAGAAGCTATGAAATTAATTAAAGGCGTGAATATTTTAGTCGCGACTCCCGGAAGATTATTGGACCATTTGCAGAACACTAAACAATTCCTGTTCAAAAATCTCCAGTGTTTAATCATTGATGAGGCCGATAGGATCTTAGACATTGGGTTTGAGGAGGAAATCAAACAGATCATTAAGATATTACCGCAGCGGAGACAAACGATGCTCTTCAGTGCCACATTAACAAAGAAAACGGATGATTTAATAAATGTCGCGTTAAAAAACGAACCGCTTTATGTTGGAATTGACGAATATCGGGATCATGCGACTGTCGATGGCTTAGAACAGGGGTTTGTGATCGCCGCGAGTGAAAATCGGTTCCTTTTATTATTTACATTTTTGAAAAAGAATCGTAAAAAGAAAGTTATGGTATTCTTTAGCTCATGCATGTCTGTGAAATTTCATCACGAATTACTCAATTACATCGATCTTCCGGTGATGTGCATTCACGTATGTGTTAAGTACTTACACATTATTTTGTAACGATTTATTTATTTAATGCTCTTTAATAGGGAAAGCAAAAGCAAACCAAAAGAACAACGACGTTCTTTCAGTTCTGTAACGCTGAGTCTGGTATATTACTATGCACGGATGTTGCTGCACGCGGACTCGACATTCCTCAGGTCGATTGGATCGTGCAGTATGATCCTCCGGATGATCCAAAGGTATTGAAGTACTTACGTAATTTAAGGAATGCTCTGTATGATGAACGGTGATTCATTATGCTATTTAAGTTTTTTAGCCTAAAATATTAAGTTTCATGTCATTGTTGTGTAATGTTTTTTAGGAGTACATCCATCGTGTCGGTCGTACTGCTCGTGGTGAGGGCGGACGCGGACACGCATTGTTAATATTACGACCCGAAGAGATGGGATTTTTACGGTATTTAAAGCAGGCTAAGGTCCCACTTCAGGAGTTTGAGTTTTCCTGGAATAAAGTCGCAAACATTCAGCCACAGGTAATTAGATGATTGAGTTTTAGTTGAAGTTAATATTTCATGTGTAAATTACAAAACGATATATACAAATTATAAAAACATTACGCTATTCTAAAGCACATATCATTAATTCAGACATTGTTATTCTCATCTCATGTATATCTGAATACAGTGTCATCAATCAAATTTGATATCCCATTTTAAGTAATTTTAACATAAAGCGGAACTTAAACTATAATCGCACATTATATACATGATATATATATAATTGGCAATTATCTAATACAGTATATGATTACAAATTTGCCAAAAATTATTCATGTCCCTTTCACGCTCTTTCCTGTTTGGCACTGTTGTCTTAAGTTTCCTAATACATGATTGTATAATGTAATGGTGCATTCCATACTCGTATTTCCCGATTGTTTTGTTGATTCCCTCCCATAACACGACGTGCAATTTTAGAGAAATCACATTTGGCTCCACATAATCCTGATAATGCAGACTTACATCTAACACTTGTACCTCATACTGATCCGCTCATATTCTTGTTAACCCAAATGACAAATGTATCTCTAATGTCTCTCGTACATAGAAACAGGGAGATGAGCAAAAAAGCGATTACATTCTCCATGTGATTCTTTGTTTTGTGCGCCGCTATTTTTAGTCATGTTTTTCCCTTCGCTATGATTGTGTTTTCACTTTTAGTTGAGTCCTCAATTCGGGGGAATCGTTTCGGGAGGAGATTTTAACACTTTTCTTTTCGTCTGCCGTCAATCGGTGCGTTTCGCGTGTATGTATTGGCTTTAGAACGTGTCTCCGTTTGTCGCACGATTTTTTATAAATTCCTGTGTCGTAAGGCCCAATACATCATTGCCTATGATCCATCTTAATTCTATGAGTCCAGAGAGTGGGCGTGTAACTGATTTCGCTCGGATATTCATTAATTTTCTATATTAACGTACGAATAGTTTGGCACAGTTTGACTTTAGAATAGATAATCGCGTCGTAATGAATTGAACAGGAAATTCTCGAAACTTTTTCTTTGACATATTTAATTTATAAGATAAATATTGTCAAAGGTCATTGCGGCACCTGAAATTTATTAATTAAATTACATAATTTTCTAATTTTGGATATGATATTTAA
>LBFL01011189.1:10507-20765 GCA_000988845.1 Hypochthonius rufulus
ACTAAACATGGGTATGTTTTCACATATTCAAGGATAAAATGTTTATCATAAAAGTAGTAAATATCGACATAAAATATATGATATTCTTTTAAACCACTCAAAAACACTTAAACTATACTCTAACGTTAAATGTTTATTATCGTTAATAATTCTGAAAATAGTTGAAACATAGAAACAGATTTTGAGGCCGTTACTATCATTTCGTTATATATTTTTTCTTTACTTTTCGCTTCGCACAGTTTATGAATTCATTCCCAACATATATCACCGCATCACTCTCTTCGAATCCCTTATTTCATCTTTTCCCGTGCCGTATCCATGAATATGACATCAGTGAATGCAGAGTCTATTTGTGCATTCGGTGATTATATTTATGCATAATATACATTTGGTATTAGTACAGTTGTAACTTTCTTTGGCTGTTTTCTGCCGTATGTGATGCATTGAGCCAAACTTTGGGTTAATTTAGTCAAATGATCAATGACTGTCAACAGCGTTCAGTGATCGGCAATTGGCGTTCCGTAAACTTTTCGCGGAGAATATTTTCTCAACTGATTTGTAGTGTATTAACTCTACTGTTTGACTTGATTTTTCTCTGATTGAATTAAGGCGCTCATTAATCATGCTGTTGTGGGCATTCCTGTCACGGGAATAGGGATATTTGTGGGGGTATTGAAAAAAGTCCAATCGGGGCAATGAGTATATAAGCAAAGTTATGAGACATTCCATTGGGTTCGTGTCACTGGAACCACAATTCATGATTTACTCAATACTATCATTTTTTAAAATTTCTCTCTCATGTCCCATTGCTGTACATATGAGCATTTTCCTCTCTGATCCTTTCTGTGAAAGTTTTTTAGACCTAAATATAGATGATTCATTTCCTCGATTCCATTCATCTGATCTCACGAATCCCGTCACTTGTGTTACACTCAACTATGACTATACAGTCATAGTTGAGCTTTCGATATGCCATTTGAAATGGTGTTTCGCCTCTTATGTGTTCGTGTTTCTCGTTCGGCATACCATATTCATACCGCTGTCGACATTTTTTCACTATCAATACAAATCTGCTATCGGTACCGACAAATCTGTCATAAACAATTAATTGTACTCTCATGATCTTTACTTGTGTTATGATTCATAAATGTGCATTCGTTTTGCTATTGATTTAGTAATTTTATGAGAAAATCTGATTCATAATAATCTAGCAGTACATTGCTAAATGATTTTGTCAAAATAATTCGTTGCGTAACATAAACTTTTGAGTATTAATGTTAGAAAATTGTTAGAAAAATAAGCGTTAAAATTTACAATAAATATTAGCATTTTAATATTGAATTTATGACGGTTTATATTTCATTATTTTTATGATTTTTTCCGCTATGATTTTCGAAAAATTTATTTAAAGGAACAGAACTGTCACGGACCATAAATCATTTAATGAAATAAGTTATGCATTTTTATGACGGATCACGATTTATACTATTCGTGGCTATTAACTAAGAGCTCGAAATGGCCAAACACAGCCCACTAATATCACTTTTACTCGATATTTATTACATGACTATAATATCTATGCATATATCGGGTAGAAATTTATGAGAGTAAATGTTTGAATTGTTAGAGAGAGTATTTCGTTCGTAAACATAAATCGCAACGAAAGTGTGTTCCTTAATTATAATAGATCTTTGATGTTACTGATGCAAGAATGTGATGCTATTTTTCGACACTTCTACTGTAATAGTGACAAAAATGTCCGTCTCCCTTTTCCACTCTTCCGCTAAAAAGTATAAGATTAGCTCTGCAATTTAAGTACCCGATTGTGTTGTAAATTTCTAGCATCAGATGCACGTGCGTTTCCAAATGAAATATATAACCATAGCTACAATTATATTTAGATTACTTAAGAAGTTCATAGCATAGCATCCCATAGCATAACCGTACTATTATTATAGAGATAGACGTACACATGAAAGAGGCGACAATCAAAATGTATGTTTTACAAAATTGCATTTAAAAGTTACACATCCCTATAGTAAATCACACGCACATACACCAGGAGCGGGTTCCATTTAAATCCATTACTGTAGCATCTAAAAATACTCGTTATATGATGGTGATTATATGTGTTAAAAAACGAAAGAAACTATGAGATGAGAGCTCACATTTTGTTATCTCTTTCCATACTCTTTCATTTCCTTTCGCCTCTCCTATTCCCTTCTCGATTTGCATCAATGCCAATACACTACTGCCGCCACTCTCTGAAATGCAATAAATGAATACAACAATACACTTGAATAACACTAATGATTTATGTTTTGCTTTCCGATTCAATTGCAGTTGGAAAAGCTCATATCGAAGAACTACTTTCTGAATTTGTCAGCGAAAGAGGCATACAAAGCGTATGTACGTGCCTATGATTCCCATTCCTTGAAGCATATCTTCGACGTGACGACCCTGGACCTTGTGTCGGTGGCCAAATCTTTCGGATTTTTAGTACCACCGTTTGTCGATTTACGTATGCATATCACTTTTATATATATATATATATATATAAATGTATATTTAATTTATTTGATTCTAAATTAAGTTTGAGATTCTACCGGATTATGTTAAGTAAGAGCATCTCCAACTGTAGTTGCATTAGAATTTTCGTTATTTTAAGGACCAAAATGCAGGGAAAGTTTAAAGGGTTATATTTAGGAGATTTAAAATATAATTGTTGCGAATATTTTTTTATTGCAGATATTTATTTATTCTCACATATTTTAACAGCACTTAATTTTACCATCATTATTCTGAACATTTTATTTATTTATATATTTTTATTTATTTATTAAATCATTTTCATTTTCTCAGGCACTTTAGCGCTATCAATAAGATTTAACTCAAAAAAAAGTTGATAAATGAGTGTACACTATGAATATATACAATTTCATTATATATATACAATTTCATTATACCAATTATAACCCCAATGGTCTTGAATTAAGCTGCCCTTTTATTTCGTAAATTTCGGTATACACATATAGATATAGTGATGTTTCAGATGATACTGTCATATGACTTTATCTTAAAAGCGTCATGCACCGTTCAATTAGCAAATTTTTGGTTAATTACGTGTTTCTTATACATACTCTTATACACACAGCGGTTACGGGCGTTAAAAGTGCAGCGAAAATGTATCGTAAAAAGGGAAGAGTCGGGAATTATGCGGTACCATCGTTTGGCAATCAAAAGAAATCGAAAAAATCTGTCATTTATAAAGCATTACCAATTTCAAAGGATAAGCGACAGTTTTCCAAATGATCACCGTAATGACGATTATATAAGAATCGGCTGAAGACGATGATTCGAAAAAGTAAAGAATGATGAACATGAAGATGGATGTGAATTTATCTGAGTTAAGGCATTATGCCAAAAATAAATGTGTATGAAGTTTATTAAACTCATTTAAAAAACTGATTTAACGTTATGCTTAAAGTTAAAAGCGCATTGCGTTTTACGAAAATTTAGAAACAACTGAATGAATGCGAAAGATTTTTTCAAATATTTTATTAAACATTAAACATTAAACATTAAATGATGCGAAATCGCGATGCGAATGATCATCTTTCGGTGCTCATCATTCGCATGTGAGATAAAAGCATTGAGAAAAATAAAAGTATTTTATAGAATAGAACAGTATTTGCATACAATTAGTGCCAAAAATTTAACTTTAGATGTTTCAATACAACTCATTGTTCTCTCTCTTATAATATCGCCTCATTTTTACTCGTTTGTGATTTCGAAAGATTATATTTCGTTGGATTCGCCCAAAAATACCGGCAATGGACGAATGTAGAGCAATGTTGACGTGAATATAAATTTGAATTTAAAATCGTATAATTACAGCTGAGATTTGCCGCTGAGCATTTGACGCATCATCATACAGATCTTAATGGAACTGATGATTCTCTTATGAGTTCTTTACTCTGTATAATTTTCAATTAACATACAACTATCAGTACAATAATTTATATCTCTTCTATATTTATGGCCGATTAAATTGTACGGGTTATTTGTTATTACCCCACTTTAAAGGTCATTAGAGAATTAATGATGCGCCTCATTAATGATGATACAGTATTTTAATTTGTGGATAATGTATGCGATTTCCTTTGAAAAAAACCTCAAATTGTGGGCGTTTAGAATAGGCATGTTATAGTTTTACTCAAAAACTCGGCCGATATAATCAGATTCAATCGAATATAATTCACGAATCTTATCCTTTACTATGAAATATTTACTTAAAGAGACATTCTTATAGATTAAGATTGAAAACCGTGAGATTTGTCTAAAAATGCTTTCAGATGGTGAAGGAACATGAAAATGGCAATTTTTATATAATGCGTGACGTTTTTTGATAAAGTAAAAAACGTTAAATAAACGGTTACATTTTGTTTGGATACATCTTTAATGATTGGATGTGATCCCAAAAGTGAGGGTCCTATTTTCGGTTTATGCCGACGCAATTTGCATACTGATGATAGCATTTCACCATCACTCGACCTTTCCCCACACTGTACATACTGTACACACTGTACACTGTACACCTGTCGTTGTATATCATGCGAGAAACACATTTTACTGTCCGTGTTTTAATGCGATGATTTACTGCGCTTCAGATTCTTCAATCGACACATATACTTACACTTTATTCTATTTAAAAGTCACATTTAAGTGTATATGTTTAATTAAACAAAGAGATTTGAACAGGAAATTGGAAATAATTATACAAAATGCGAGTTTCTCATTATGTCTGTCGTCATCTAATGAATCACTTTCAGCTATTAATGTCTAAACATACGGCGCCGATTGTAGTTTAAAGTCAATTTTTAACGGATACTGAAACCAAAACCTAAAAGAGCTGAATAATTAACCAAAAATGCTCTGAATATTCATATATATTCATATATACATATATATATATACATATATATTTCATTTCCTAATAAATGAATCATTTGTCCGGTTATTTCATTAATCCCATTAATTAAAGATATAACATCCAATGGCTATGGAAATAATTACTTAAAACTACAATTATTTACCATTTATTTACCATTAACTCGATTAGGAAATAGATTATAAATAAAGACAAAATTATATAAATAACACATGTTTTGTTATTACTGAAACGTGAGGAAAATCTTAAAGATGATAGGAAAATGATGAGCCGATTAATGTATTTAATGAATCACTGATTTAAGGATTAGCAAATCAAATCTCTAAGTAATTTGCATTTTATTATTTTCGCAATAATTGCCGACACCCGTCATCCCACACTACAATGTTATCCTTTCTCAATCTCTTCTTTCTATTATAACCTCCGATTCTCGACGATGCAATTTTTACGAACGCATAATGCCCCATATTACTTAAGATGTTTATACCCTAATTTCCGGTTAATAAATCGTATTCGATAATGTATAAACCGCATGTAAAACCTTTTAGAATCAACATTTTATGTAATTGTTGCAGTTTCTCTATGTAATTGTTGCAGTTTCTTTCAGAGGGTTCAAAGATAATAATGTTTAAAGCATGACATTGGATTTCCCTTATGATACTGCCCTTTCCTTTCCTTTTTCATAACTCAATTATTGCTGAAGACTTTAGTCAAAACATATCCATAATTTTCATCATTTGTCGAGTTTATTTATCTCTAATTGCATTTAATTTGATTCAAACCGATTCCCGCCTCTTTATTACAGTCCCGAAACGAGTATAATGAACCACGTGACTACACTCAACACGTATTTATCAATTATATAAAGATAAACCGCATGTCTATTGTATTAGTGCCGGTGCTGTAACATACAAACCTCAATGAGTGTAATGACATTCGTAATAATTACTTAAAATTATTGTTGAAAATTATGAATTGAGAATTGAGAAACAATCAATTCACAGCTAAACGATGAATAATTAAGGAAAAACAATTAAAATATCAGAGGTTTTTTGATCATAGAGATTAGCAATTCAGTGATTTGGAAAATTTTTACTTTATAATTGGAACATAAACTTTTAGAATAAACTATTACATGTCTTTTCACGATTTATGTCCGCATATTTTAAAATCACTTTTACATTAAAATTTGTATCTGTTTATATCTGTATTTACTTTTATGTCCCATTTTTCTGAGGCCCGTCGCGGGACATAAATAGAGATTCGAGTGTATAAATATTTGAATATTAATAAAAATTTAATGGTTTTGTCTTAAAATGGTAATATCAGTCGTATTCAGTGTATATTAACCGCGCCTATTATAATTCCTCCTTAAAAAGTGTAAACCGCGGTTTATAGTTAATAAATTAGGGTATTTTAATATAATTAAGTTAAGGTTTTGGAGAGAAAAAAGTTTTAAAAAACTTATAAAAAGTTGTTCCACTTGTGTACGTCCCACGCTCACAACTACAGTATCATACCCCAACACACAACTACACTATCATACACTCACACACAATTTCGCCATCGCATTTAAACACATTCAGGAATAAACTATTTGTAAATATCGTCTAAAAATGTGATTCATTAATAGTAATTTAATGGACGAATCAATAAAATTATGCAAATAAAAGATGACCGTAAAAGGAATGACTGAGAAAAATACAAAAATACAAAAATACATACAAATAAAACATACACAAAAACATGCATAAACATTAATAAATGCAAATGATGAACTTTTGTCTCAATAAAAATAAAAATTAATTTTAAAATAATTTTTTCAAAAGTTTCATACCCACAAAAAGTACACACAAACAGTGCACACAAACAGTGCACACAAACAGTACACACAAACAGTACACACACACAACGCATACATACATAAGAAAACACTATTGAGAGAGGTATTTGTATGACGTCACGTGTCGTCACCGCCCCTCTCTCGTCTGTACTGAACCTGTGCATGGATATGTTATATTGAAAATCACAGCGTCAGTCATATACTTATATCGTTGCATTTGGTTTGGACTGCTGAAGATGGGAGAGAACTCCAATTCATCGTCCACATCCACTACATCAGTGTCTAATCTGACCATTAACACGGCCATCATCAACAACAACAATATGAATATGCAATCGACGGCCGATTATTTGGCTCAATTACTTAAGGATCGGAAACAATTATCAGCATTTCCCAATGTGTTCCTTCACATCGACCGTCTCTTAGACGATGGTATGTTAATTATATTCTATTATATTAATTCTAAATCCAATCATAACCGACATTTTTAACATCTCTCATGTCCATGTGATTCTAATAATAAAACTGTTTATTTAATTATTGTATTTAAAGTAATTACAGTGCATTGACGCTGAGTTTTATATATCATATATGTTTAAAGGGTCATGATGCGTGATATGATTTGATAATGACGGGACCATTAGAATATTAGAATATCCTAATTATTGTATTTAACAATTGAATAATTATATTTAATGATGAAATTATAATTGTATATTAAGAGATAAGCGGTTAATTAATGTATTATTTGATTTTAGTCTGAAATGATATTATTTTGGATGTAATATTTACTCATTTCTGCTCACACTGCAACAGTCCCCTCTGTTCATAGCTATTTCTGGTTTTAGTCTCTCGAAGAGTACGAGAGTCAAGTGTAGCATCAGCAGCGCCATTGCATTTGGCAGTGATCATATGAGGAGAGTGATGTTATTTAATACATTTTGTGAACCCTATTCAATTGCCTGTCAATTGGCGTGTCCCGTATGGTGATGCATTTCTAGGGTTAGAGAAAATGATGGGCTAAACTCATTGCTCCTTAACGATTATGCAGAACCAAACGGTTGAGATGATGTTTCACATATTAATATGTATTTAAATGGAACAAATGAATTTTAATATATTTAAATGCATGATCTGAAAGCCCATCTCTGAGTCTCACCACTACAGGGTGGTGCCAAAAGGTGACCCTATGTTGTCTTTCGCCCACGGCTCACCATACAAACTTAGTAATGCTAAGTTAGTAACTTTGTATGTGCCATGTTTGTTACTCGTGTATCTCTTTCTCCGATCCTAAGACTATCATAGCCCACATCATACCCAACATCAGGTTATATAATACAACACTATACACTTATCGTTCTCCCTTTTAAGGCCACAATTTGATTCACTCTCTTATCCCTCTTATAATTTATTTTTTATTACCATTTTACTCGCCCATCATTGTGTAGCTCATTGCGTTTCCACAAAAATCTGTTCAAATAACTTACAATAACTTTTTAATTGTTTCTCAAATCACTTTAATTCATAAATACAATTGTAGTTTACGATACAACTGTTCGAATGGTAATCGAATATTGTAATTGCGATGAATTTAGTCGATACTAAATTTGATTACAATTAACAGCTGATCTTTTCATTCATGTGATTCACATTGACTCAGATTGACTCGCATTATGCAATGCATTATTTTTTATATATTTTTATATTCCCATTCCCTGATTCATTTAACGCAAATCGAGTTTCACAATTTCCATTGCGATGGTGTTGAGGGGTCTCTTAATTGTCATGTGTGTATACGTGTGTGGCGATTTGTCTGTAGTTTAGTATAGTTTAGCATAGTTTTGTAACTCCCACATTTGACTTTAATCCATTCTGACACTTAAATGCGCATTATATTTTTTAATAAAAATAAAAGAGGATAATTTTAGTTATTATTATTCTCATGGGATTTTCATATTTTCTAAAACTCAATTAAATGTCCTCTTTTTTATAGCATATTTATGTAAAAAAATTGCCAATTATAACAGTATAATACCACAGATCCCTGAATATTGCATGTATAATTAAGCGCGACGTTAATTTTTTATATTTTATTGGGGTTTTAGTGTTAAAATGTCACTGCTGTTGTATTTATACACCGAAATATCGAAAGACACAGTATTGTGTGAGTGCGAAACGCACACCGTTAGCGCATTGGTGCATGAGATGATCATTTCCACACATATAAATACATTCACATACCGCTTTCTCTTTCCCCATTATCTAATTTGTCTTCGCATGAATGCCGACTGAGGACACATATCAGAACCTTTTAACCAACCATTTAATATGATATTGTACTTTATGCTTCGGTGTGTTTTCAAATACATTGAAACACTCACCTGAAAAGTGAAAAATTTCACACGCCCATTATTTTCAGGTTAATATAAATATAAAGTATCGGTTCTGAATGCACGGATCAGTCATAAATATTGAACAATTTTCATTTAATAATGCCTGTCAATTATACTCGCATTATATACTCACATACACATTAAATAAAAAGTTTATACCACTGTTTCGCTACGACTTTCACAGTCAAATACAATTACATTACTGTTTATTTCCCTGAGTTTTTCCTCTTGGATTGTCATATCAAAATACAGGTGCTGCTTAAACATAATGTGATAATGTATAATTCATACGTACGATAAGTTATTCATATCAATATTTAGTTATGTTTTACCGGTGTGATACTCACTGATATCAGCAAAATATTTTGTTTACATAACTGTTGTGTATTATGTCTTTCGACAGTTATTCACATCACTTCCTATTGAGTTGTTTTGTAAATTTATAGTGAATTTATAATATATTTAAAAGTTTATCGGAAAAGGGAAATGAAATGCCGATCAAATGATTCGGGTTAAACATGAATCTCAATACAATTGTCATTTAGAAATTCACTTAATTTTGATCGATATTATCGCATTCAAAATGTTTTATTATACATTTTTTCATACATTTTTTCATGCATTTCCATTATTGTGTGGCATTTTTGACTGTTAAAATCTTAATCAATTCCTTATCAAATGATAAGCCAATGGCATACATATCCTATAGCAGTGTAATTAATCCATTAAAAGAATATTTTTTATTATTTTGTAATGACAATTATTAATTACGGTGATACATTTGATACATTAACTTAACGCATGATATCCATTGACGAATAAAATCTCCTTTTGGCGATGATCCCGATAATTATGTTGATTGACGCGGCACTTAATGAGTGTTCTTTCGGATTAAAGGACATTTACATTGACTGATAAACAATAATGATATTTGGAGTACTCTTTTCAAGTATATCCACTTTATGAACAAATAATCAAGTGCCGTTATAGTGTTAAGAATTATCTCGTAATGCGATTGCATTTTTCACCACCGAATCTATACATTTATATATTTATACACATATATACACA
>LBFL01011189.1:27720-38031 GCA_000988845.1 Hypochthonius rufulus
AAATTAAAGTTAATGACAGAAATTTGTTTATTTTCAAATTGACTCTTTAAACGACAGATATTCAATTATTTTATTATCATAAATTTAACAAATGATTTGTATTTTTTGTAATATAATATTTATATTAATATAATATGTTCGCATTAATAATAATTAATTGCAATTATTGTACATTAACCTTTTTTTAGATTTTGTGGTATTTCCCCGTGACTCACATATATAAACAGTTCAATATTGCAAGGAAATGCTTTTGTCCTCCATAATGAGGTTTGCCTGTACGTTTATATTTCCTTTACTAATCGAATGATTATAATTGTTCATAGTTCATTATAGTATTTTATATATAAATACCTTTGTTTGTGCCGCATTACCTCAGTGTGTAATTTTTCACAGTCTTAAGTGATCTCATTTTGAGTCACCATAAATCCATTTCTTATAATAAAATGTTAAATTATCAATTCAATTAATAGTATTATTAATCTCTTTGATTAGTTTTTAGACGCCACTAATTGCTACGTCTGACGCAATACGTATAGAGTAGCCCTAAATTAAGTATCCCCATATTAACATTTGATGTAAATATGAAGATAATTTATTTAGGACATCCCTGTATGTATATATATTTATGTATTTATGTGAATGTGTTGTGCATCACTCTGTAATTAATACTAATAATTTATAATTATTATTCGTTCACCCATTGAATCAGTGATTCTTTTATTTTTAGATATTTTTGCGTAATTATAAAGAGTTTAATTAAACATTTGAATTAAACACTGCGATAAACAACAATTATTATTTGTTTTGTGTGATTTCATCGGAATTAATGTCTAAAATTAGCATCCGTGACAATTGAACATGAATTTATACAGTGACCAATAAACTGACTCATAAAGTAATTTAACGGACGATCGTATACTGCAGAGACTAAATTCAATAGAATTTGTGTATGTGCATCGATATGTGCATCGGTATGTAAATCGCATCCCAATATATCTGAATTGATATATCACATTGAAATGGACATACTCGGGTCTCAAAAGGAATGAAACATTTGAACATATATTTTATTTTATGTTTTCGTTGTTCCTCTGTGAATATATATGTGAATATATGCATGACTTAAATAGTAACTGAATGCACAATGCTCCGATCATTCTCAATCCATCATTGAGTCTCTATCGGGTAATACATCCCAAAGGAATCCAAAGACATGAAAACTCCGATCCGATCAATTTTTGGTGCCACTGAATGATTGCTTAAGACTAAGACTATGATTCTTTACATACAAACAAATGCAAGAGCATGTCTTACATTACTCATTATATAAGGAGAAAATGGAATGTCAAACACGCTACTCATGTGCATCATGTGCAACAATTCCTTCCCTTTGAGATTAATCGTAAGTATTAGTAATATGCATTACTAATATCACATGCAAACATAGTGCGTATTAATCAACTCAAATATCATGGAAATCATTTCGATGTGTTTATGTTCTGTCCTCTCATTTCTCGCATCTCTTTTCATAGAAAAATTTTCAACCGTTACATTAAAGTAATACAAAAGATTCAATTCCCAAATGAATAGATTTTCCGTTTCATTAGCATGGAGTAGTGCTTCGGCAGTGCTTCGGCAGTGCTTCGGCAGTACTCCGGCAGTGCTCCGCTGATTCCATTATCAATGATAAACTAAATGAAAACCTTTTGAGGGAATTGACTCTATTTTATTTATACTTTTCATGATGTAATATTACGATAGTACAATATTTGGCGTATCTCTTTGAAAAATGTTTTGCACAATTGCACCGCACATACGATTCCATACGATTCCGAATAACAAAGAATGATATGTGTGTATACGTGAGAATCCTAAACTTTTGAACTAAATTTTTCAACCGTTCATTAGGGTTGTCATGAGTCGTGTCATGCAGAGTCGGGATATATTTTGCTTTAAGTGTCAGTTTTATTTTATTTTTTCATATTGTAAATGACTATTATTAGTGTTCATTTTTAATATTAGTGACAACCCTAATCACTTAATCTTTAATTAAAAAAAATATATTATTATAATATGTGATAATCACGTAAATCCCTAATAAATAATGCATATGATAAAAATTTCTGTTTACGTTAAGTTTTAAGATAAATTCGTCACTACAATTTTTAAAAATGACAATAAATTATTTGTTAATTTAACACTATTAAAACATATACACTAAAATTAAATGAATGACTGAACTTAATTATTATACAATTATAAAATTCGGGGAATTTTAAATTAAAATATACCTGAAACTGTCTATCGTGAACATTTTGCAGCCGGAAATTTATATTTAAGAGGTTTTTACGTTACGAAAATCAAAATAAAAGTTTACATAATTCGGGGATCTAAAAATTTATTTACGTCATAGGTATTATTTACGTTAAAGAGAGTTTACGTTAAAGAGAGTTTACGTTGAAGAGGTTTAAGTGTAATTAATTGCGTAAATAGCCATTCGCGGCGGATCGTCCCGACTAAGCATAGATACATGTAAATGATTTTTTCAACAGCCCTATTCTTGTCTCTAATGCCATATCTTTATGGCGAACTTGGATGGGGCCACGACGGATGAATGGTCACCCACTCATGAGTTTCTAATACTATGCAATATCTCATTCGCACAGAACACACACACTAAAGCTGAGCACAAATTTTTGTGTCTCATTAATAAATCTTTCGTTTAATGCCCAAAAGTGTAATTTATATGTGATACGATACATACATATAAATTGTGATATCAGTTAAAAGCATTATGTCAGCCGTGAAAAAAGAAGATTAAATCATGTATAATTAGCATTTAACTTACGTAATTATTTAAGAAAATATAAGGATTGATCTGAACTCAAAATGAAAATCAACTTTCTTTTGGTTAATATATTTATAGATAAGAATCCCGACATTTTCAACATGAGGAATAATTTAAAAGACTTAAATTATTTGTGAAAGAATTACACCCCATTTTATGAATCCAATAATTAAATGCTAAACTTGTGTTATCTCCTCTCATGATGCTGTACGATGCACTATTAATGGATTTATTCCATTATTAGCCTCACAAATTAGTTTCATGTCATCGCTAACAGTAACAGCGTTTCCCCATTTTAAATTTTCAATTCAATACCAATGCATTTGTCTCGTCATGAGACTGATATAAAAATGATATCATATCTTAACGTTTGCATCACATGTATATATATATATATATGTTTATCCATTTTTACATTTCTCGGGAATAGTTTATAGTGACAGAAATGTTTTGGGAAAATGCTTTAAAATCCATTAGACCCTTTCAAAACCGTCAAAAATGTCCGAACAGACCCTTTCAGATCCTTTTAAGACATAACAACATTCGAACATACATTTTAAAAGCTAATATTTTCAATATTTTATCATTTCGATTTCTTTCGGATAACATTTGCCATATAAATATGTTTTAAGAACAAAGAACACTTATAATATACTTTAATATACGGAAGAAAATTCTCCATTCTCTTAAAATGACACATCATTTGGATTAATAATTTATCGCCATCGATTGGGCGATTTACAATTCTGGTAGCATTGCATTGTAGCATTACATTGTAGCATTATATTGTATCTATTGTATGGTATCGGGCAAATGAATCGACTGACGCATTGAAAATGTTATTCTCGTGCATTTAATTACATATCTTTTATATTGATGATGGATGAACTCATTTCATTCTATTCTCATTTAAGAGTTTAATGCCATGAGTTGAAAATTAGCGGCGTATACATTTTTAAATTATATTAATACGTATTATTAGTGCAGCCATTTTTTTCAATGATAATTCATGTATTTTAGTAACAAATGTTAGTGATTGTGATGATCGTTTAGATTAATTCAAAACCATTACTTTCGGTATGACCATTAACAAAATGTATGATTTAATAATATATATATTTAATGATTTAATATGCATTTAATAATATGCATTTTTAAAATTCACAACCAATAAAGTTAATGAAATTTCATTATCGGTAATAGAATCTGTTCGTAGGGATTGGCATTTGTTATATGCCATATATACCCATATATACCCAAAATGAGTAAATAGAATGCCAAAAGTACATAAAAACTAATTTAAGAAAAGCACTTTGGAATGAACATCTGCCATAATAAATTAGCACTCACAACAAATTAATTTATTATTTAGCATATGAGTTTATGTTTAGCTTAATGTTTAGTTCCGGTTTATTTAATATACACTATAACATTAGCTGATGCATTTTCGAATTCTCATGGTATTATCTGACCCAAAACATTGATTTCTTTGGTCTCTGTTTCGTGTCTATGGTCCATTGTAGGGTTTGAAGTGACACGCCACGCCAACATTGGACATTTCATACGGTCACACCCCGTCATGTTATACTGATTAATTTCGAGAATTTTTGGCACATGTTTCTTGCACCATAATACAAACACTTGGGACTGTCTTTTTACGCCAAAACGCACTTTGACCATCGGTACCTCTAAGAAATGAATATTACTATTATTAGTATTGTGCATCGACACACCCGAAACATCGAAATGCAATATTAAATTGCATCACATTTAGACAAAAATCACATTAATGCACTCTTATGTCACATTATTTTCATGTACAATGTACTTCCTTATGTATTGGCCGATACATATTAAGGTATGCATAATGTATTTACAGAGGGATCATCTCAGGAAAGTCTGATAAATCTGATACATGACAAACATGTGCGTGTCCATATAACGCATGTAATTTGCCAACCAATTTGAGCCGATCGCTCTGTATAAATATTACATTGAAATGATTAGATATTTATTCAGTGATATCGAATTTAATGTGATTTTCGTATAGTTTTTGTTGTTTTTTGTTGTTATTGTTTAGCGATATGATTATTGTGGCAATTGATGCATTTCAGAATAAATACATTTTACTTTTCCATTTACTTTAGGAATTCCATTATATGATTGATTCTGTTTTTAGGTTTTACATTTAAAAAACATGAAATAAATATGAGTCATTGTATTTTGAGTTTCATTTTTCCATATATAAATGCATTTGAAATTATAATATCCATTTTAATATAAACTCAAAAAAAGACATAAATAACCAGAAAAACACTCGAAAAGGTTCATTGTCGATCATTAATATTAATATATACGTATATACATATATATATATAGATATATATATATTAATATATACTAATATATGTGATGATTAAGCGTGTGAACTGAATACGGTTGAACTTTTTTAGAACTTTTCCAATTTAATGTAATGGTCAATTTAGTTTTTCCGATGGCATATTCTTTGGATGTGACATTATGGCATCGACATTATGGCATCGCACACCCTCATAATAAAGGAAAATGTGGACACTGAAAACAGAAAGAAAAAATGTGTCGCACTATTATTTGAAACGAAAGAATACAATAATAATTTGTGTGTCCATTATTCTTCATAACCACTTTATTTGGCCCCTCACAATATCTCATATAAAATAACTTATATCAGTATCGATGTCGGATTATCTTTGACATTAAGAGAAATATTTTCGAGAAAATAATATTTACTGCCATCAAACTATACATGACTAGGGTTGTCCAATGTCTAGATTTGAACCGAGAGTTCAAATTATTCTTTAAACTCTCCATGTACAGAGTGTTTATTTGTCAGGTTTGACCTGAGATATGAATTATTACATTATTTTTATAAAATTTTTTATTTATTCGGCGTCCAATAATATGTCAGACTGATATTTCGAAAGCGCGCGCCGGGAAATGTTCAGAGTGAAGCATTTAATTTTCGTATTATTTAATAGTCGCACATCTCAGGTGCATATTTATAAGAAAATTAATTAACCAAAATCATTATTTAGATAATTTAAATTTAATAAGACTCACATTCAAAGCAATTTGTGCCATTTTTTAAAATTATATTTTTTTAATATTTATTTATTTGAATTTTACCGATTAAAAATTGTTAATTTAATATTTGTGTGATTTACCCGATCATAGTGTATATTTTAATCGTAAAATTCCAATAATATTTTAATTGACTGAATTTAAATTTTATTTCGAAATATCGCAAAAAGTGTTAAATTTTTTGTAACAGCATTCTTTGACAAATTTTGCAGCACAATATTTTGATTATTTTTCTTTGATTATCGATTCAATTTTATAATTGGATTTTAATGCTAATCTTAATCCATAGATTATGAAGTTTAATCCATAGATTATGAAGTTGAATTATATTGAAAAATTATTTCGAATTTTTAAATTTTACGCCCGACGATTGAATAATACTTCGATCATAATCAGTGATTTTCTATAAATTTTGTTCGAGATTCTAATGACACTATAACAGAGTTTTTACAAATGAATTTATTTTTAAAGTAAAATACATGATTCTTCATATTGTCTAAATATAGAATGTACCGTAACTTTTGAAATTTTTTGATTCAAAAGTTTTTTTATTGTCATTTTCATTTACATGTATATGTTATATGCGCTTACATTTTTGTAAAAATGCACAAATAACTTTTGATGAGAGTTTCGTTAAATTTTAATTATTTTAATAATGATTAATTTTGGTTAATTAATTTTTTCATAAATATACACCTGAGATGTGCGACTATTAAATAATACGGAAATCAAATGTTTGACTCTGATCATTTCCCGGCGCGCGCTTTTCAAATATCAGTCTGACATATTATTGGACGCATATTATAAAAATATTATTATTAATACTAAAATAGCGTTATTTAATTAATTACAATCATTATCAATTACATTTCAATGGATTCTCAATTTCAAATTATTGATTGAGTATTCATTCATTCACGAGGATAATAATTATCGGCAGAATTTGATTCGGAAAATCGTGTTAATTAAAACAATATTTTCGACGTAAGGTGTTTCGACTAAAAAGATATTATAACATAATACAATAACACTTCTCTGCATTTTTGTGGTGAGGTTCATGTGTATCAGAAAATAATAATTTAAGAAAAAGATGTGATTTTTTCTCTTCGGTTATTAAAACCTCTTACATTGTTATGTGATTCTTTTATTCTGAAATTATTATTATTATTATTATTATTATTATTATTATTAAGTATTAATATTAATATTTTTAATTAATTACGGTTTCATATTTCAGTATTATATATATTTTTAGTTTTTTCCATTCAATTTCTTATGTGACAAAAAATGAATGATTTGAGATACCCTTAAATTAATTTCACTTTACATATAAATGAATTTTGTTAATTTCTCGATTTATTAATCTAAAAACTTTTTTATTTTAAAATTATACACTTTAAAACTATATTTATATTTATTTTTCTGTAATTCGTTAGAATATAATCCCCTAAAAATAGTTCTGTTGAGTGATCACCCTATTAAAGTAACGTTTTTGCACATTTATTTATTTATTAATTATGAAAAAGTCAAATGAATTTATGGAGAAAAATCAGACATTATAAGTGATTAATTTATTTTCGGGTCCAAAAAACAGTGAATCGCTTAAAGCAAAATATATCTTTAAGATCTTCCTTTAACGATGCAAGACTTAACAGCCCTACACACGATCCCCTACCAAATATACGTGATCCTACCAATGGGAGTTGACCGGTAACATGTCAAACGCTGACATTTATTTGGATAAACACCTTTTCATGTTCGGATGAGTCTTGTTTTTTGATAAGTTTTTTGAGTTTATATATATATATATATTATATTATATAATATATGAAAAGCGCGATGCGAAACTTTATGTAATCTCCACCATGGCTTATGAACCGATCCCAATTTATTACTATGAGAGTATAGCGAAATTAGTCCCATACCATTACATATCCATAGTGAGACATCCATAGTGAGCTATGATCAACTCGAGGAAACTGAAGAATCATATTATTTTAGTACCACAGTTGCTATACTGTATCTGAACCGAAGAATTATTGATAACTTATGATATAAATGTAATATATGGTACTGGAAAGTATGTGACAGTCTCCGCGCTCCTAAACTTGTGGTACATGACAATCCCGATATTTTTCTGCACGATCATTACACGAGCATTTGGATTTAAGCGTGTGACTGTCACTGTCCTTAGGATTTCCGTTTTTTGACATTAGTTATAAAAATGGTCATTTTTATATAAGATTCTCATGTAATATTTTAGTCGAAACATATATATATATATATATATATATATGAAAACTCCGCGATAATTTGATATTTGATCGAATGTCTCAGTGAAATAAGAACATTTCCGACGGACAAAAGAATTGAATAGAGTGGTGCAGGAATGGGAATAAAAAAGAAGAAAAAATTGATATTGGGATTTGAGTTTAGATCCATTTTTCTAATACAACATTTTCTAATACACCATTTGGAAAATTGCTTTTTGTTGTTCAATCCCTTTAATCTTTTTTCACTTTTATTTTATTATTTTTATCATATTTATGAATTAAGTATTTGAAAAATTCCCCCATTGACAGGCATGACCGATGATAGAAAGACAATGACATTTATTGGGAACGATTTTAGTCAAATATTTATTGCGTTTTATTATTGTGCTCATATTATGCAATTTAATGATTATTATTTATTAATGTCGTATTGAAATGGTTGTGCCGCATTATCTATTGCATGTTGAGTATGCCAAAAATGCATCATTAACATTAAGAAAAAATGAAAATGATGCGCGTTTTGCAATACATAAATATATAAATATATTAAAGTGAAACGCATCAATTGTCGTAACGATGAAGAACGGGATCCAAAAAAGTCTAAATACATCTAAAGGGCGATGCTATCGGCAACCATTTAATGCTTAATGATCACTTCACTTTCTTTCATAAATGTTAAATGACTCTAAAATTTAATTATATTCGATACGCAAAATATTGTACTGCAAAAGTAATTCATCCAAAACATGTTTAATCTCTTCACTGATGTCATTTAATGAATTGTATTAAAATCGACGGAAATAATGTCAAAGGGAAGAGAATTAATATAATTGTTAATGTAAAGAAATTATGAATGCTCTGCAATCATAGCATTTATTGCCGTTTTAGGGTATTTGGGAAATGTTTGGCACGATAAATGAATATTTGCGCAGTAAAATAAAATATACAATAAAATGAAATTTATTGCTTTACATAACTCAGATGATCCCATTCTAAAAATAGAGATATTTTCAGATATTTTCAGCCATTGGAGCGTATCTTCAAATTGAAGCAAATACTGCATGTAATAAGAATGGGAAATAAAAATCATTGTGCCTCAATACATTAGAAATTTTTTAATGTGAATCATATTCGAGATGAGTGATGCATGAAAATTGATCTCTTTTCATTTTAATGGAACTTTTTCTGAGACACTTGTGAAACAAACTATTTTTTCTCATTCCTCTTAATGCATGAATGTATACGAAATTATTAAATGCGTGTATGGGTATTGTTGGGATACATAAGAGCATTTTTAAAATATTAATAAAAGACATTTTATTACATAATCAATAGTAATACTTTACTTTTGCCGGTCATATCTGCAGTTTGATGATATTCTGTTTCCCGAACCATTCTCAACATATATGTATGTATTGCAATTGGAAATAATTAAGAATAATTCGTTATTATGACGGTACTATAATAATATTCGGAAAAATATTTAGCATATTATTAATCTCTTCTAATCTCTCGTATATTCATATCCTCCTCTTTGAGAAGGCACATATACACTTTTACTAATTGATTACGAAGCATTTTAATTGCATTAATTACATAATTTCATCGCAGTTTTGGCACTCGTGCTTTTCACTAATAATGCCACTGTCAGAACTAAGCTCTTCTCCTGATTATAATTATTATTTTTATTGCATATCATGAGTATCAGTATGAGGTTTGCATTTCAAATATTATATGCGAAAATGGTTTTGGGGTTATAAAACTTCGAATATAAGACACACATTGTACATTTAGGGCATTATTTTCAATCATATTTTATGCATGAAATATTTATTTAATTTATATTCATATCCCATCACTATACATGAGTTGTCTCCAAACGAATTCATGACACTGCTTTTGCATAATCTATTTTTATATTCTAAAGTATAACATTAATAATTTAGATTTAATTTTAATATTTATTTATATTTATTTATATTTATTAATATTTTAATCTCAATATACTTTCAATTTGCTGTTTGCATATTTTAGAATATAATAATTGTACGGAATTACTAATGATTATCG
>LBFL01011189.1:42849-54707 GCA_000988845.1 Hypochthonius rufulus
TACTTTTATGACCATACCATTGCTTTTTATACAATAATTGCCATAAAAGTGATAATTGCATAAAATTATTTTCACATTTATTAGTATCATGATTAGTATAATTGTGTTTAAAATTACCATTTTACAGTGCACAGTTATTTATTTCGATACAATTTTAAATTACCAAAACATAAACCCATTATCGAAGCATACACAACTCGAGGCACTTTTTGTATAATTAATTCGGGACCCGAGAGGTTAGGTTTATTTGACTCCCGACTAAATCCAGACATTGAACATCCCTATATTCGTTAAAATTGTTTGCGGCGGCACACGAAAAGGGATTCGGTATTATTTCCGTCACAAAATTATTATTCTCATCATGAAATGATTCTCTAAAATCATGTCGATAATGATAGTGCCTTTAGGTTTAAGTCTGCAAAAGACACGGCAAAACACTTTATGTTTGTTTAAGATACTTTCGGTAAAGAATTTCTAAATTTAAATTCTTATATTAGACGATCGCACTGAAAATCCATTGTTTCAAATGCAGCGTTTCACGATATTAATGTATTTATTTTAATTTTTCTTTATTTTAATTTATAATAATATTCGTAATTAATTCCAAGTTTAAGTTCAAACACATCGTTAAGGACCAAAACACATTCTCTCGCCCCATTATAATTGACGATACCAGAATTAACAATTATTCTACCTTAAGGTGTCATGAGAGGCCGTGCGGCAAATCATGTCAGATGCTATAGGGTGTTGGTTTTTGCCTATGACTAAGTGTTGAAAATACCAAATGAGGAGCTCATCTATTTTCGTTGGGATCATCACCTTAAATGCCTCATGCGGGCGCCTAAAATTCATAATGGTAATTCGCCCAAAAGCATCGCTAATGCTACGATCCCAATCATGATGAAGCATCGTAGTTCTGTACATCGCAGTTCTGTACTCAGAAGACTTTCCTTAAGGATTAATCTCTAACAGAAAACGCCATAACATAACCCCTTTCGATTTTTTGAAAATCACTTAATTGCTTTATGGTGCATCATCGTTATCATCGTTTCGATTCCGCAGTTAACACATTTTTATTATTTAATGATTGTGTGGCAATTTAAGCGGTTTCCTTTTTGTTGGGGCAATAAAACCCAAAATTGCCTCAAAAGAAACCAAAATGATCAATAAAATGCATCGGTATTCACAATTAAGTCAATTTGAGTGTCCTAAAAAATAAATAAAGAATTCTGCGATAAGAATTCTGCGATTAAATTACATTCACAAATATTTCCCACATAATGATTGATCACTCAATTTGTGTCCTAAAATTGATTATATCTGTTTTTTGTATATATGTATATGTATGTGTATGTATATATATATATAAAAACTTTTCAATTAGGAAATCTCCATTTGAGATGCGATTGAGATTTTGGTATTAATGTTAATCTATTGGACTGTTTACGGTCGATTTATCGCTTTGTTTTTGACAATTTAAACATTTAACTAAATGCTCATGAGAAAATGTAATGACAGTTGACTTAAAATAATGTTGTCTTTTGTCTAATATATATGCGAGTATAGTAGAAGAATGTCTGCCATTGCTGTACCATTATTTACAATAAATTTGCTTCACTTAATACAAACATCAGTAAGAATAACAAATGTATACCTTTGTAATTTCTCTTCTTTGTCTTGCACTGTGCATTTATTTGTCTCATTCATGTCCCTCATCCCCATCCCCATCCCCATCCCCATAAAATTTCCGATCGATAGAGACGTCTTTAGGTTGAATTTCTTGGCAATTGCTTATACAATAGGATTGGGTTCTAATGATTCCTTTCTTTGATTGCCCATATATATCAGCATAAAAAGATCTTAATGTAGATTTCGCGTGTGGCTGAGTATATCTTTTTATGGTACTCAGTATTGTTGTATGCACCTGCCTTTGGCCAAAGAAATCATTTGGTCCCGTCTTTTTGCTATGCATATATTTAGGCATATCTTATTCTATGATCGAAATCATATTCCATCCCTCATCATTGTCCTTTCATCATTTTTAGTTTATCATTTATTCTTTTTATATATTTTCGTGATGTGTCTTTTGATGTGCAAATAAATTTGTTACATTCAATAGTTATGGAAAAAGAAATTTTATGGAAATATTTTATGCTTATTTTGAACTTCGGATCATTGACTTATCATTTCAGTATTATAATTGATTAATCATTATAAAAATAATGAATAAATCAATTGTTGTTTTTTGTAAAGTTTTAGATACTTTTGAATTTAAATAAATTTTAGGAAAATTTTGAAATTCAAATTATCTTAAAATAATAGATAAATATGCATACGATAATTTCTGATGATTCATATAAATCAGTTTAAATCATGCATTATTTTTGATGATGTTATATAAATGAGCGGCATTATTACTGTAATAATCATGATACAAAAGCAGAGAAAAGAATTTTTGTTATAACATCCAAACGCATCATTTCATGCATGCAGATGATTCTTTTTGAAGTTATATTGCATATTATATTAAATTATGATGAAAAAAGGAAGACGAAAGAGAAAAGAAGAGAATAGGAACCATCATTGGGAACCATCATTAGTTTTCTTGTGTCTGAGTAATTAAATTGAACACACTGCAAAGTTTATGCAAATTTATGATTACGTTGGAAAATCAAATCACAGCATTGGGTTGGCTCTAACATACATGTAATACAACAGAGTTACATTAGATTACATTAAGTGAGTGATAAATCACATATAATACATGTCTCGGTTCTCTCCTCTCATTTTCTTTCTCATCTTTTCTCCATCCTTTCGCGTTGATTCCCCCGTATTTCTCTCTCCCTCATTAAGATGGTTACAGCCAAGAGTTTGGTATTCCCATCACTAAACATTAATTTTACTCTTTTACCATTCCCTATCTCATCCCAGTATCGTTAATCTGTTTTTCCTCATCACCATCAGAGGTATTATCTCATCATCCCCCGCCTCTGATGTATATAATCTTAAAAAAGTCGCACATTTGTTCTGCTCTGATATTACACATACACACACATATACATACGGAGATATTTTTAAGAGATTGTTTCGTTTAAGCAATTTTTGCTATCACTGGCATCGGATAAAAAGCATATGCTATTATTGGTTTATAGTGTAACATCGGATAATAAATATATTTAGTGTCGTCATTAAAGCATAACCTCTATAAAAAAGAGTAAAATGAGTATATACCATCATATATACCATCCCTTCACTTAGAGATTCCCCTCATTCTTAACAATTGTCAACATCGTAAGATCGATTGTGTTTAAATTAGGGGTTATCATTCCGAAAGGCAATGGACTCGTTTCTCCATTCTTCTCTTTTTGCGCTATAAATTTGTGCAAATATATACTGAAACACGGAGTGTCAATGATTTTAGGTTCTCAATTACATTCACTTATTTTATACTTTCACTTTCTAAAACGAGTTTCTTCATCTCTCATCTCTCTCTTCTCTCTCTTTTTTTATCACGAAAAAGAAAAATGAGAAAATCTGATGGAGAAAAATGCAAAAGTTTGTGTTAAGCGTTTAACTATTGTAAAACCCGAAATTTCAATTGGTATTGGTATTGGCACTTTAGTATGAGGTATTTATAGTGTGAGGCATTTATAGTCATTTATAGTGTGAGGCATGTATAGTGTAAGGCATTTATAGTGTGAGGCATGTATAGTGTGAGGCATTTATGTTTACCAAATCTTGTAACTTATTGAATTGCCAATTGAATGAACGATTTGACCCCTCATAGAGGTTCTTCGATCCTTTCCCAATGAATAATCCCTGACAGAAGCTCATCACCAGAATGAGATATGCGAAACCACTCCCTGCATTTATACATCTTAAACCACACTTTTAATAACACAATATATATATTTAATAGTAATTCATTCCTAACACTATTAGCATAATATATCAGAGTCAACAGGAATCACCTTTTGGCAGCGCCAAAGTTCAATATCACCTCAGCTATAACATTTGACGCCAAATAATGAGGTTCAATAAGTCTTAGGAATTTCTCACTCTTCTATTGGGGGCATACAAATGCCGTAACTCTTCAGGAGATGGCACAACACTGCTAATGATGCTAACATTGTATGGTTGAATGCTACAATGGTAATGGTAATAGTATTTGAGAAAAAAATGAAATCTTCAGACTCAATTTGTATTTGCATTTACAGAGCTGAAAAACTCGAAATATTAGCATATTCATAACATAAATTTCTCGCATAGAAAATACTAAAGAATAAGAATAAAAACCTCATTAATAATGCCCATAAAATTAGATAAATTCGTATTTATATCGTAACTCAAACATTGTAAATATATTAACTTAAAGTTAACTCAGAGTTAACTCTGAGTTAACTCTGAAACTTTTGCTCTCGCATCTGTAACCGTAAGATATTTGCAGGAATTCCTCGAACAGCAATAAATTCATTAGCCATATATAAATAGCTATTTCTTTATCCAGTATTGTATTGTTGTATAGTCTCTTGTGCCAACTTAATCGTGCCCTATCAGTGTGAAGGCATAAAAAATACCCCATACAAAAGTGAATTAGTGTCTGAGAGAATATCCACACTAAAATGTATGTCTATGATTCAGCTTTAGTATTGGGTTTTTTGTAAAGCCCCTCAGTGATGCCATTTTATCTCCTTTCAGTGAACGGTCGAAGTTATAATCGGATTAGATTATGAGGTTGATGATGATGCCACTGCCAATACTCTATACGGTATATATTGTTGTATATATTGTTGTATATATTGCACCATTTTGGGGTTTATACGCACTGGAATTGTCGGTCGATATAATAAAAGACAGTGAAAACGGAATTATAGCGGAGGTTTTTTGTTACCACAGCTTTTGTGCGATCGAAAAAATAATAATACATAAGATCGTAACAATACTATTAATACATAACAATTGCGTCTTATCTCTGAGCCTTAATTGAATATTGCATTTATATGGTCTCTTATATGTGTTTCGGTGTTTCTATTATTTAAAAGACTACCAAAAGACTACCGCAGCACTACCGCAGCGGTTGTTATTTGAACGGCGTAACTGAATATATGAGTTAATTATTTTTTCCCGAGTCTCGGAGCGGTTTTTTCATAGCACTTTCTCATCCCTATTTTTTCATAGCATTTTCTCATCCCTATTTTTTCACAGCATTTTCTCACCCCTATTTTTTCCCATTTTCTTAACCTCTTCATCTTTCGGTCGCTTTCGCTGTATCATTGTCTCGTAATTCTTTTTTCACTTTCAATTTATATTTCATTTTCATTCCGCAGCCATAAAATATAATATAATGCAATATAATGCAATATTTTCTCAGAGTCATTCTCGTAAAAAATGGAAAAATCTTGCATCAGTGTCTTCTCTATGAATTTAAAATGAGTTTAAAATGCCATAAAAATACATTATGTGAAAAAAACAGTTAAATTTGCATCACTAAAGATGATAACTCTAATAGAATATAAGTATTTCGTAATAATCACTAATGATGCTTATAATTCTCTTAATTTTATTCTTTCATCTCACATAATGATCATCTCAAATTTGAGGTAATTTTTAAGCGGATTTGTTTTTTCAGAATAAAATGAGTGTCTTTAGCATTAATTTGTTTTTCGACTTAAAAATGCGGAATCTTTAATATTCTTTAATATTCTATTAATAAACATTTTCTATTATCTTTAGCATAATTGGATTTTAAAATAGTACATTCATATTCCATTTTGTTTCATGTTATTTAAAAGGTGACCCTTTCTATTCAAAGAGAGACCTAAAGTTGCATCCAAAAAAGTCACATAAAAACTTTAAACTCAATAAAAGAATTACAAAGAAATGTATTCTAAAGGCATATATGGGATTTTACTCTCAGTGACTCGATTGGATTAAGTTTGTTACTCGGAGAATGGGAAAAAATGGGATTGAGAATTGAGAAAAAAGGAATGTTTCGCTAATCTCATTTTTGTATTCCTTAAATTTTTCCACATATGAGTGAATCTCAGTCGAGTTTCTCACTGTTCTCTCATATTTATTCACTCGGTTGGTGTGAGTCGCTTATTTCCGCTTCAGTTGTGCCGCATTAATATTTCTGCGAATAACAAGAAAATCGTACACAAAATAAAAGCAAAAGATTAATCTGAATTTCAAGAGATTGACTGAGACCAAATGGCAGATGTCTGTTGTTGCCGATGTTAGGCATGGAGAGGGGACATAACTCATTGTAAAAATGGTCGAACTGAACATTTTAGTGCAAATGCCATGGCAAATGGTCCCAAACTTTTTCATTTCCATTTTGTATGCACACGCTGTGGCCAATTCTGACATTTTTGTGTATTGCCACTGTGCATTGCTACAAAAGTGTGGCGAATTTCTTTTTTTGCTGTTACTATTCTCTCGTCTTTTTCCTTAAGATCCGCTCAGAGAATTCTGCTTTAACTGAAGATGCCACCGATTGGTTCAATTGAATGAATGGTATGGCATCATCAAAATTCGGTCTTCGGTCGCGACGCATACAAATATTTCGTCAATGGCAAAGGTTTCCCCTGAGGGCTGTTTCTTTACTCTTCAGTTGGAACCAATTGAGCAATTGGCAATTGGCGATGCGACTCATGACTTCTTTCTATGTTTTCACGTTCGTATGGACCCGTGTTTTACGTGTGGTGTTTGTGGTCACATTTAGGAGTGTAATATATTTAGAAGCAAAAGCAATAATCGAAGTAAATATTTGGGATTATTGATTTTAGAGAATAAATATAAATGTTGAATAAACAAACATTAATGTTAATGTTTGCATTTTTGGATAATTATGATAAATTAATAATGTTGATACACACGACCACTTAAATATTAAGCTATTATCTTACAAATTGAGAAACAACAACTTGATTAAATGATTCAAATTTTAACAAAAATTAGTTTCTTGGAGCACTGCCAAAAAATTTAAAGGTCTGATGACTAAAGTCCATGCTAAAATAGTCATGTCCTAACACTGAACCCTCATTTAATTGAATTGTTTAATTCTAATGGATATTTCCGACTCATTTAGTACATCCTCTAAGTTAATGCAGTTATGGCTAATGTTATATTAGTTTAATGTTGCAGATAAATAAAATATTTTATATAAATTTAAAAGTGTAAAATCCTAGCTTTAAATTAATATTTAATTTATCGATTTCAAATGAATAATAATTGAAATAATTAAATTTGAATTGAGATGTATGACATCAGCCAAAATCGTTGCATTCACTTAAAAGATTCACTCTATTTTTTGGTACTCATTCTTTAAATCGATTTTACAACAAAAATTCACTTTATTTATACGCGCCGTTCCAAAACTTGCATTTCATAAAAAAAATGTTTTCAATGGTTTTTCCGAAACATTTCACTATTATTTGTTTTTTACTTATATAATCTTAAATTTTCAAAATCATATATTGTAAAATTCACGTTTAAAATTTCATTTTGAAAATTAATCTCAAAATTTTGATAATGATAATAGTTTCGATCAATTATTTGAATGAATGATTTTTATTTAAATTTACGTTTAAACTTTTACAAACATATTCTATTAAAGGGAATTCCGGAACATGCACAATTAATGTAATAATTTTCTAAAGAACAGGATTATACAATTGTTGCATTGCATTGTTGCATTGCATTGAATTGTTTTGTATTTCTAAATTATCAAATTTCGTTTCTATTTTTTATGGTCACAGACTGAGTCAGTACTGAGACATGCATGTGTGTCGTAAACACGCCTTTTAAGTCTTAATGTATAAAAAAGTGGCCAAAAGAATCATTAAGACACCATCACACAGCAGTGATGCAGAAAGAGACATTTCCGTGGCGGTACAATGGACAAAGAGAGGTGAGAAAAGAAAAAAATTACGGTGCGACAGTGCATCACCTCAAATGACTATAAACATCAATTGCCGCGCATATCCATTTTGAGGTTTCATTAAAATCAATTGCTATGGGATAATACAACACCACACACACACACACACACACACTCAAACACATACCATAGGGTAGAGTCAGAAGAAGTTATAAGTACACAAATTCTTTAGCTAATATCTTACTCCGGCGTCGATGATGACATTACTGCACTACTGAACAGGACAAGGGCAGGGACATGCCCACGCTAAGGGTATCATTTTGCTTTTTACACCGGTCTCGGGATGTAATCATAGGTTCTGTTGCTTTGAAGTTCAAAAGAATTTTTCTATTGACACAATAAAGCAGTAAAATATTCAATTCTCTATCATTGAAAATAATTGTTATTATTTTCAAACTATGATTAAACTGACTTAAAAACTGCGATTTCACTGTAAATCACTTGAATTGCGAAATTAAAAAAATTTAGAGATCTGTCGTTACGGGTTTATCATGTTTTGTTTTGGAGGGTGTGCCATGTTCTGTTTATCAATGAGCTTAAAAAATGAGAAAAAAAACTTATTTGTGTCAAGTATTATAAAGAAATTTAATTTTAAATTATACATTTACGAATGTTAATGTATATTATCGCATTCTAATGTCCAGTATCATATTCAAGTGTCCAGTTGTGTCCATCTTCGAACTCACCTTTTATCAAAATTTTTATCAAAATTGTGTTTAGACCCGTCCTTTCGATTAGGGTATAGCATTGGCATATCTCCCTTAACTAAGACAGATTACGCTGTCCCGAAATGCTCGTTAAGAATAAGGATAGAAAATTGTTGATAGTAATGGGTGAGGGTTATGCACTTCGTTAGACTTAATTCTCCATTGAGATTGATATGTGTTTCTACATTATACAATGTAATGTAATAACTGCACGAATATATAATCCTTATAAACATGGACTTAAAATCCTGACATTACAGACAATTTATAAATTTGATTGGGAACAGATGATCGGCTTATTGTTGTTAACTGACAACAGCTAAATACTTTCAATACTTTCTGACATTCAGTCTCAGCCCACACTAACCAATACTTAACCAATACCTTAGGTGTGTTTATATTGTGTTTATTGTCACATCAAAACACGTAACAAAAATTATTGGCAGAGGTGCATTGACTTTTCTTTTCCCAAACCTAATCCCTCACTGTTAATCTTAATGATTGCGATGTCTTCGATAAGATACTGTCTTTGTTTATATTCTCCGACTCAACTGACGAAATACTTTTTCCTGTTATGCTCATACTCTCTGTGAATGTACCGCATTCTCCAGAGCAACAATTAACCGATAACGTAAGGCTCGTTAATGCCTCATCGATATTGAGACTGTAATTATCAAGTGGTATGATACGGCTCAAGTGACACTTGCAATAAAAGACTGCTATTATTTCATAGTTTCATAGCTTAAATACTTAATTGATGCATGTGCAAAGCTGTTATTTAATGCTCAATAAAAATCTAAAATGAGTTTTAAATTTTTTGATTAAATCTAAAAAATGAGGAAATAAATTTGGAAATTTTATTTGATTTTTTTAATGGTAAAATATCCAATAAATAGTGTATTATTTCGTTAATTGAAATATTTGTTTACGATAAATAATCTAAAATATGCATACAGCATTATCTATGATCTATACTGTACTTCACAGTTCAGGTCACAGGTTTGAAGTGTTAAGTCGGGTTTTGTTGAGAGGTTTTTTGAGGTTTTGCTATGTACTCCTTTGTCTTGAGATTGGGCTGCCGGTGTTTGCGCAACACTATAATATTGCCAAATGATTAACATTGTTTAGCGAATTCATTTCAATTGCCTTTTTCCTTCTCTTTGTGTTTCTGTTTATTCCTGATTCTGCCGGAGTCTGTAAAGTGTAGGGTCTGTAAAGTGTAGGGTCTGTTAGAGTCTGTAGGATCTGTAGGATCTGTAGGATCTGTTAGAGTCTGTAGGGTCTGTAGGGTCTGTAGGTTCTGTTAGAGTCCGATTGAACGTGCCAAACACCATTGAGTTGAGACATCGAATTGAAACCCAATGATGCGAATCGGGAAATAAACAGAATGGCAAATCTCTGAGCCTAAACTACTGCATTATCATCATCAGCGGAATTCCACAGCTGACAATTTCGGCTGTACGATGGGGGATGACATTCAATAGAAACAATTTCAATTGCCAACTCAAACATAACATAACACACACATAATGTAAGTTATTATATAAAACTTTGTGTTAGATTTGGGCACACATAACATTGAATCCGATGATGTGAATTCAGCTCAAGCATTTTGAAATGTTTTTTATAAATACAAATACTCGAGAGTTTAAAAATGTACAAAACTCGTGCGATGCAATCAATTTTAGTTTTCAATTGCCAAATACAATCCCTATTCTCTTTGAATGCGGATGATGATCCTCTATTGAATAACCTATGGCATCAGCAAAAAGGTTGAGCATTGTACTGCTTATACAGTAAAAGGAAATATTTGATTGAAAAATATTTGACATTTGTAAAAGTTAATGGTGCTGCACAATGATGCCAATAGTATGAGAAGAAATTGTGGATTCGAATAGAAGGAAATGGATTGGTTTAGAGGTGGCCATTGATGGTGGCAATTGATGGTGCCAATTGGTGGTGCCAATTGATGGTGCCAATTGGTGGTGGCAAATAATAACTCAAATAAAATATTTCTGATTGATTAATGAGGAGAGAGAAATTGAATTTAATTTACTAAAGTTTACTAAAGTTGACTAAAGTTGACTAAAGTTTCAATTTACCGAATGTAATTCACCTCTGCACGTAATGCTCTTCAAACCAATTCATGCATCGATTTTGATTGGAATTTTTAATGATTCGGAAACACTTAAATTAGACTTTTAAAATATTGCCGATTTACTCATGATAATGGACATTTTTGAGCAGAGGTGAAATAACTTTATTTGTTCATAAAACTCAGATGTAAATTGCTTTTTACAGAGAGGATCATTATGTAAATAAAGTTCTAATACAAATTTCCGGTCCTTAATAAAGAATTACTTTTTGTGGAATTGAATTGAATTCTCATTATTCTATTGCAGAATGGAATGGAATGGAATGGAAATTTCAAAAATATAATTATTTCTTAAATTTTTTGATCTCACATTTTACAACATAAAGTAAATTTCAAATTCGATATTAGTGTGTGCATTACACTGTGCAAAGTTAGAGTTAAGACCCTATCATAACCATTGTTGCCATTGATAACCATTGTTGTCATTGTAGTGAATTTTTGAAAGAGTTCGGCTCTTTCTAAACAATTATTTATCTTAACTCCGATAGTTTCAAAGTTTATCTTTCCATTCATTTCATTAATAATTGTAAAGGCAAATGCAAGTGTAGTATAAACTGATATAAACTCATACCCTCGTGGGCTGACGTTAACACGATATGTGAATTTATGTATAGAGTAACATAATTTGAAATTTACACTAAACTCTCGTTTGAGACAGTTATTGACATAATTCATTCAAAAGTAACGTTGACTCATGTCGATGGGAAATAGAAGCGGAGGATTACGATAGAATGAGATTCTCTGTTATCATAAAGTTAAACTCAACTTCCACTGTATTAAGTAAACGTGACTTTCTTCAATGGCAAAGGAATAACAATCATAATACTCTACACTTGTGACTAAAGGCCCAATGCTAAAGGCCCTTTAGCATTAGAATAATATTAGAAAACTCTATTATTATCTTATAATGCAACGCAAACGTGAAGCATCATGATCCATTCGGTTATCATTAACGAGGTGTTGCTTCACATATTGTACACTCATATTCAAAATACCATGCTTATCCCTATGATTTTAATTTATCATATAGAATATTCAGTTATAAAACTATATA
>LBFL01011189.1:63995-84615 GCA_000988845.1 Hypochthonius rufulus
ATTTGCAATTTCAATCACACAAAAATCTGAATTTTTTTATAATTAATGTTTATAGTGTCAAATTATATATCAAATATATTATATGTCAAATATTTATATGTTATGCTAATTTCATTGATCATATCTTTTTTCGGTCATAAAAGGAAAAATGCAGTAAAATTACTCAAATTTCTTTGTTTCTTTATGTTTTTCCATTTCCAGCATAACTCAAAGTGAATCTTTTTTAGTTTGAAGTAATCGTACCGAAGAGGGGAATCCATTGACTATCAAATAAATAGCAAATGTGACATTAATGGGACTAAATGATAGACGGTGTTCGCATACGGGGTCTTTACATTTTATATATTAGAGAAAGAGAAAATCAATAGAGAAATGCGGCCTTAGAGAGGTCTTTTCTCTAAAGCGGGGGGACGCAACTCTGTCACTATTGTTGAAAATCTCTTTCAAATAATAGCATTGAATTGGATGTTTGGGGCAAAACTTCACTTAGAGGTGTCCCATATGAGGGAGAGACTGTTAATATGGTTCCCTTTAATGGCATACCTGTCGGGTCGGGTCGGGTCTGTTGCCTTTATATATGTGTGCGTTTGGTTGGCATGGGTTAGCCTAAGGTCCCACCAACTGTGACTCGGGTCGGAACTCTCTCATTATCCTTCCTCTTCGAGGATGACATTCATAAATAAAGCTCTTTTCGGAGTTTATCATAGAGTTTACGCTTCGGATTTACATTAACGTCTGCAGAAAGTTGTGTTCTCACAGCTGTTGCACTATGAGTGGGAAATGAGATAATAGGACCATCAAAATATCAGAGATGTCCATCATGAGATACTCGAGGATGGCACTTTATGAGTCTCTCGGCATATTTCTTATAACCATATGGGCGTAGACCGAACATATTAGAGACATATTGCAGTTATTGTACAATTGTACCTCCGGTCGCACTTTTGTGCACGCACTGTGTATTTAATCAGAATCACAATGAAAGAGATTGGGAGAGGGGAATTCTATTTGAGTATGGGGAATGAGAGTTTTCACAATTTGAATAAAAATGAAACTCCGGGTGAAGAATGGGCTCATGAAAAATGGTCTCGTGAAGAATGGTCTCATGAAGAATGGTCTCATGAAGAATTATCTTAAAAAAGATGCCATGAAAATGGTAAATAAACTTTGCATAAGAATGACATCCTTAAACTATTCAATGAAATATAATTATATTAGTTTTTGAACAGATGCCAAATGATGTTTTTGTATCTCTTGTGTCTGAGTATTACTCTCATCGACTTAATTTATTATCATTGCTGAAGATAAGAGTGGCACATGTATTAGTATGATATTATGTTTAAGCCTAAATATATAAGACATAAAATTACTTTTGCGTCAAATGCATTTTGCTGCTAATGGTGGAATCGTAATTTAAGTAGTAAATGTTGAAAATGCTCTGATGAAATATATTTGTTTATGCCTCTCCTAATACAATAATGTATAACGTTTTAATATCACCGCTCTTTTCTCCTCAACTTGTGTCGGAGTCAAACAAATGCCGCAAAACTCTTTTCGTATATTATTATATGAGGGAAATTGTGAGGGAAGAGAAGGGTCTGAATTGAAATCCCCAGAGTTTTGATCCATTGGACTATATACAGACTCACAACATATGCAGGACTAATACAAACCAATAGAGTGTGTGTTGACCACACATTGTGTAGGGAAAATATGCTTTCTTCACTCAACAGTAGCATTGTTGAAGCTGTTTGTTGCTGCTTATTCTGTTGTGTACCTTTAAAGGTACCCGAACCCAACCCTTAAGGCAAGCAAATGTCTGAGAGAACCTTTTTGCGATGGACTCGAATCTTGCAACAGTAATGGTATTTGAGAATCGGCTTATACTTTGCTTCACACTATTTTCTTCTCTCTCTTTGTGTTCTCTCAATTTTCTCCTCCACTGTAATACTCCATTACATTTCGCCTTTTTTCATTGAAAGTATTGAGTCAGAATGTGATTTTCCGGAGCGTGACATGTCCAGTAGTGGTTCAGTACATGTTCAGTACTTGACTCTCATCACTGCAACAATCGTAAACGTTTTTTCGGCAGAGTATTTTCGGAGCATTTGCAGCTGACTCATTATAATAATTTACTCGAAGGGTCTTTACAATGAAACGCATGTCGGGTCTAAAAAAGTTTTAGTGTATGATATGCTGATATATGCTGATTCTGAAAAAATAAAAATGGAATTTTTTGTTATTATTGGGGTCCTCCCGATTTAGATTAGGAATGAGGAATGAGGAATCGCGTTTCTCATTTACAACGATCGGTACGGTGTACTAAAAAATAAAAAATGATCTTTAGGCGTATGATTATACACTGTACAGTCACAAATATATTCTGCAGTTGTGTGTCCCTCTCACATTTCCCTCTCATTGAACAAGTGAGGTGAAAACTCCGCCGGTTCTGGTCACGAATTGAGGCTCAACACAATTAGAATTTATGCATATATAATGCATCACTTTAGTGAGTGTCAATTTGTGATGCATTTGGACCCCATTTGAACCCCTCTGTAATTTATTTTCCTTTTTATTACTCATGAGTGATTAAAGTTGAGATTTAAGCCAAAATGTTGAGAATTGTAGAATTGTAATTTAATTGTTTATATAAAAACTATTGAATATCATTGAGCTTCTGTCTTATTATTGATGTTTTGGGTCAAGTGCATTGCATTCAGTTAACCATAAACAATAATACATTCGGGAGCATTAATGAATTCGTGCGAAGGTGGCCCAATGCCAGAGGTATTAATTTGAACTGCTCCTATTGCTTCAATTTACTTCATGTATATTATTATTATTTTATTGTAAGAAAAAAATCAAATTACAATTGTCTGAGGGCATAATTAAAATGTCTCTCATTAATTGGGACTTTCAAGATAATGTTTATCTTTATTTACGATTTCCCATTACGAAATTCCATCGCTGCGAATCGTTCACACATCAATCAGCGTTAAGTCGAGTCTCTTTAAATGTCCAATTTCTTTGTGCTGCTCTGTGATTATTCCATGAGATTTATGTTAAGAAATCAGAAATAAGCAAAAAGTTGGAATGCATAGCGAAGTATGTATGTATGTATGTATGTTGTGACAACATTTTTCCGCAAAATATGGTCATATTAAATGAGAATGAGAAAATGTGTTTTCTCAGTGATCTCTTTTGTATGTAATGCGTGCAATGATTACCTTAAAATTGTATCGCAAAAACTTCCATAACTTTAACGTGACAATAGTATTCGCCTTCATTATTACGTATACTAACATTTGCTTTGACATGCCAATGGCAATTTAAACTTCTCAATCATAATATAATGTGAACTTATTTTGTATCGCGAACGCTCATATCAAACGCAAGAGAGTGGAAACATATCAGTGAGTTGATTAATTTGGGTCATGCAATGCTTAATACACTTCTGTCCCACAATTCCAGATCCAAATTACCGCACATAACTTTTCCACCATTCAATTGTATTATTATGATTATTGTTATCATTTTTTCAATAGTCACTCATACGCTACTCCCATTCAATGACTATATTGTCACAGTGAAATCACGCGTTAGCATTTTCCCTGATAATATATTGGTTCACTATTCCTTTCCTGGTCATAGCACAGTCATACCATAGTCATAGCACAGTCATCATAGTGTCTGAGACACCCTCCGGCGTCGATCCAGAGGCGGACGGACCTCTTTGGTTTGCAAACACTGGCAATTTCTTAAAGAGATGCATTTTCTTTTATGGTTTATCAGCATATTTCGAGCCAAAACAGCGGGAGTTTCGCTTTTCCACACCCCGAATTTCATTTCTGGCATAAGTATAAGCATAGGCACTGACCGAACGAAAGGCACTTATTTTGTTGAGGGTCTATTGTGTGGGAAAAGACCTAAAAGCGATATGATTATAATGGAATGTCTAAACAACAGAGTTCATTATTGGTAATTAACTCAATTAACTCAATTTCCGTATTTTCAGTCTTTTAGTTTGGGGTTTCGTAAGGGTTTCGTTGGGGTATCGTTGGGGTATCGTTAATGCATCGTTAGTGCGGGTCTGTGAACCCATATAAAGTACGCTCCAATAATTAAACAAATAAAGTTTTGGTTTCTTAAATTGATATAAATAAACTATCACTGGTGTTTGAATAATTCTCACATCGCCACCACCGCAATATCTTTAGAGGGACACAATCAGCGGGTGGGGCCTTTGAATTCGTGAACTCTGAAGCAACACTCATCCCCAACACTATTTTATCTGTAGGGTCAGAGTGCCTCTGAGCGATTCTTTATATTCTTTGGTATCTTTCGCAATGAAAAAGCCGACGAACGGAGGAGCCTTAAAAAAGAGAGATCCCTCTTAACACACAAAGTAATAGGCATGGATCCAGTAAAGCAACAAATATGCAGTTCTGCGGGCATCATAATTACCATTTTATGTTGTGATGGTTTATATCTCCCCTCCCGATACTGTTGGTACAGTCTCTGGATCGGGGCGCAAACTCAAGAACCACTTCAATTGATAGAACAGGAATGAACCCTCAGTTTTGACTCACAGAACCTGTTCAAATGACGTCAGTTGAAATGCCACTCTCGAACTGTGAGGTTCTTTTGTCCATTCTAATGGCATGGAGTTTGTGAGTGAAGTTAACTCGAGTTAAAGACTATCTTAGCATTTGCCAATCTAAAGCATTGAGATTTAAAAGGCTAAAAGAGAATTTCAGTCTCATTTCTCTCTCTCCTCCAACTATGGTGTGCCTTTCATCATGATCCAACTTTTGTTGATCCTCCAACAGTTGCTCTGCGTTTGGGCAGTGCGTTATGTCGCGCCCGAAGACTGTGAATGGAAATCTAATCATGGAAATAGTGATAATGTTGCGTTAACATGTAAATTACGAACAGTTAATGGTGCGTTCGATAATACTAACTTTAGTCTGATTCAACCGTCTCATACGACATCTCTGACGGTACTCTGTGATGATCTTCTCTTTGAAAGTTCCTTATCAAATCGTTCGTTTGAACATCTCAGCCAATTACGTGAGCTTAACATTGAAAAGTGCAAATTAAGTGAATTACCACTGTTGACACTGAACGGTCTCTCTCAATTGAGAAATTTAACCGTTCGGACGTATAACAATGCGTGGGGTGACATTTCACTTAGAATATCTTCGGGGGCTTTGTTTTCACCTGTCCCATTGTTGGAGAGAGCTGATCTCACAACGAACAGCATTAATTGGCTTCCATCGACACTCTTCTGCAATTTGGCACATTTGCAATTCGTTAATCTCACCGCTAATCAATTCACCGAAGTGATTAGTGTCGGTTTTTCGGCGAAGAATCGTGATCGTGTGCAATCACCATGCAAAATGGACAGTGTGACTCACTTAGACATGTCCCACAATCGAATCAAAGTGCTCACTGACCGTGGATTCGGTACTCTCAATAAATTACATGTGCTAACGCTGCACCATAATCAAATATCGCGCGCTGAAGAAACATCATTATCGGGACTCAATGAATTGACGATATTAGATTTGTCAAATAATCAACTCGTGGCACTTCCGCCGAAATTTTTCCAATCCGTAGCAACATCATTAACAGAGCTGTATTTACAAAATAATTCGATATCAGTATTACCTCCGGGATTGTTCAATGCTCTCGGGCAATTGCTAACTCTTGACTTAAGCAATAATGAAATCACCTCTCATTGGATCGGAACTGACACCTTTGCCGACCTCATCCGTCTCGTGACCCTTGACCTTAGTAATAATCGTTTAAGTCGCATCGATGCGGCGACATTTCGCAGTCAGTATTCACTTCAGATTCTCCAGTTACACAACAATGAAATTGAAAGCATCGGAGACAATGCATTTGCCTCACTCTACAATCTTCAATCATTAGTTCTCAGCCACAATCGTCTCACGCGCATTGATTCATTATCACTGTCGGGTCTGCACGTACTTAACATGTTATCGCTCGACAATAATAAAATAGAACACGTTCATACGGACGCATTTAGGAATATCTCACAACTAATGGAGTTAATAGTGTCGCAAAATAAATTAGATTCTGTCCCTTCAGCTATTAACGTACTTCAGTATCTCCGAAGTCTCGATTTGTCCCATAACCGCATCTATCACATCGATAACGCCTCATATCAGGGGGTGGAACAATTATACAGTCTTAATTTAGAGGCAAATCAAATCGGTAATCTGAGTAAAGGTGTTTTTCAGGATCTTCCATCACTACGGATATTGAACTTAGCAAAAAATAAGATCCTATCGATCGAACAGAGCACGTTCGACGATGTTCCCGATCTCCACGCACTGCGACTCGACTCCAATTACATCGCTGATATTAATGGTCTTTTCAGTAATTTAAGGGATCTGTTGATGCTGAATATTTCTGTCAATAAAATTGCATGGTTTGACTATGCTCTCATCCCGATCGGTCTTCAGTGGCTCGACATACATGATAATCAAATTGACAATCTCGGCAATTACTTCGAAGTTGAGGCGGTCCTTAAGTTACGCACATTGGACTGTTCGGCTAATAAAATTGCGGAAATTGATTCATCGTCACTGCCGGACGGTATCGAAATGATACTGATGAACAATAATCAAATACGTAAGATATCGCCGTTCACGTTCATGGGAAAGCAGAACCTTACACGTGTTGATCTGACCAATAATAAACTCTCGACTCTTGACATTAATGCATTCAGATTGGGAAAAGTGCCATTGAGAAGACCTCTGCCTGAGTTTAGTGTCTCCGGTAATCCCTATTTATGTGACTGTTCTATGGAATGGCTCCAAAGAATCGCCACTCTTGACGATTCCCGACAATACCCGCGTATGGTGGACGTGGAAAACATCGAATGCAATTTGCCGTTCGCCAAATCTAAATCAACAATACCCTTAACTAAGGCAGACTCATCACAATTCCTCTGTCCCTATAAAAGCCATTGTTTTGCTCTGTGTCACTGTTGTGATTTTGATGCATGTGATTGTGAACAGCTCTGTCCAGAGAATTGCACGTGTTACTACTCTCTCAATTGGAACACGAACATTGTTGACTGCAGTGCCCAGAATCATATCACCGTACCGCAGCGCATTCCAATGGACGCCACAGAACTGTATCTCGACGGTAATGAGATTCCAACACTGTCTTCGCACGCATTTATTGGGAGAAAGAATATGAAAGTATTGCATCTTAACAATAGTAACATCCATACCATTAATAACCGAACATTCAATGGTCTGAAGTCATTGCAAATACTTAATCTTAACCATAACCATTTGACAACAATACATGGGTATGAGTTCGAGAGACTTATTGATTTGAAAGAATTATATTTATCGTATAATCGCATTACCACAATCGCTAATACATCATTTTTGGCTCTGACGTCACTACAAATAGTGCATTTAGACCATAATTACATCGCTGAATTTCAAATCTGGAATTTGAATTTCAACACGCGACTCATGGACGCACGAATCGGGCATAATATGTGGTCATGTGAATGTCAATTCGTGGAACAATTTATCGAATGGTTACCGATTCGAAGTGATATAATACGAGACGTTCACGATATACAGTGTATTTATAATGAAACCTCCGCCCTTCCACTTGCGGTGGAATTTAATATGACCGCCTGTACCAACTTTTCTGCACGCAAATCCATGTACGCTCAAAAGTTTCATGTACAGGATTTTGTGCCGTTCGTCATCATCGGCTGTTCTGTCTTTGTACTGTTACTATTTACTGTGATTGTGATATTTATTTATCGTCGTGAGATGAGTGTATGGTTCTACTCCCGGTACGGGGTGCGTCTTCACGGTCGGGCCGAATCTCGGCGTGAAGAGGAAAAGTTATTCGACGCATTTATATCGTACAGTAAAAAAGATGAGGCATTTGTTGCGCAGATTCTGGCGCCGGAACTCGAATACGGTAATCCTCCCATTAGATTGTGCCTTCACTATCGTGATTTGCCCGTTGCGAGCGGGTATTTGTCCGACGCCATTGTTGAAGCAATGGAAGCGTCGCGACGGACTATATTAGTAATAAGTGAGAACTTTCTTAAAAGTGAGTGGTGTCGGTATGAGTTTAAATCGGCTCATCATGAAGTGCTAAGAACTAATTGTAGAAATAGATTAATATTAATATTCATCGGGAGGATCGCCTCTAAAGACCTCGATCCTGACATTAGACTGTGGCTCAAGACCAACACATTCCTTCAGTGGGGGGAGAAAATGTTTTGGGAGAAGTTGCGGTACGCACTCCCCGATGTGCCATACACACGAAAACCTGCAGAACAGACGAGGGACTTAACTGTGGCTGTTCATATATAAAGGATGAAATTGTATTTATAAGTAATTTAAGGATTAAGAAGTGTAGAGATTTCAGCGTATTTTATTCATGTAATTTTATTAAATTATGGGGCACACTGTAAATATAAAAAATAAAAGATTTTATTGTCCTTTCAAATTTGCAATTAAATGCAATTAAATTGTGCAATGCATTAACGCTCCCTCATTTAGGTATGTGCCGTGCAAATCTTTAACCTAAGATAGCAGTTTAATAAATTTGATAACATTTAGCACTATCATAGGGCTGTTCATAGTGCTGTTCATAGTGCTATGCCGCTATGAATACCGAGAAATAAAAATAGATGAATGCTGTGATCTCATCTCTCAATGGTACTTCAGTTGTTTCGTATACACATTTATGGGTTAATAATTTATATATAAAAATACATTACACAAAATGCTATTTCATTAACTTTTAAGTAGAGAAATGTCAGTGTTATCGGTCATTCATTATCTATCTGAAGCTATCACTATTGTGCCATAATTTTGCAAATTAAAGCCACAAACTGATGTCCCTTAACTTTTTTAAAAAAGCACATTCTAAAGGGCGGAGTTTTCATTTCCTTTTTTGACTGTTGATAATGTTTAGAATACAGGAATAGTGATAATACAGGACACCCGAACCCGAAATATCGCGAAATTCCAATGCTAATGTTTATTCGCACATCAATTATCTGTACAGTGCCGTTGCATTATGTTTTTTTAGATTTATTTTTTAATTTCATAATTAATATACAAACAGTGATTTATCTCAATTCGATTGTTCTTCAGATCTAATAATTGAAAAATGGCATTGAATTGTATGATCGAAAAGAGATGCACAAAATTATTTAAAGATATATATGAATGATGATGATAATGATTTGAGGCATATAAATGAATAAAAAACAATTCAATTACGATATTTCGTACATTAACCGATGTAATTGTATGTGATCGTGAATAACGCTAATGATTTGCTTTTCACTTAAGAATAACTCAATAATAAGATTTGTTTATGTTAATGTTCGTCCTTTGATTTGATTGCCGATGTTAGAGAAAAAGAAAGGAATGGGCACTTAAGAGGTCATAGATATTGGGATTGGACTTTCACTATCATTTTATTGTATTTAGGAATTCGGCACATAAAATGACATATACAAACATTTGTAGACGTAAGTTTGTTGATGATGATGGTCACGATCCCGATAATACACAGTGAAAAAGGGACGCATTACTTTTAGCCTCAGAATTCAGTTATTTTCTCTGAAAAGTGTTTATCGTTGGATCGTCAGTGAGAGATTTGCCATAAGGAGGTGTGTATGGTCATGTCTCAGTACCTTTTCTCTGCTATTTCAAGAACGGCCGATAACAGCACATGCAAAGTCATGTATAATCATTGCCCTCCACTGGCAGCTAATGACAGTCTCCGCCGTTTGAATGGCAATGCAATGCTTTTGAATGGGTTCGTACAGGTGAGCTGTGGTAGGATGTGCTCCTTTCACTCTCACACATACTATGCTGAAGATCATCAGAGATATGATAACCATTATTATGATGATGGAGCTATTGAAAGTGCTCACAGTATGTGAAAATGGAAAATATTGGCCTTTTGTGCGACTAAAAATGTGATAGAGTGTGGTGTGTGCGTCTGTGGATTTTAATAAATGCCAGTGGCATGTCAGCCGTGGCATGTTCAGTCGTGGCTGAGCCTAACTCAGGTTATCTTAAACTTTGTGAAAAATGATATAAAAACTTTTTGCAATGCCAATCCCAAACATGACTAAAACATAGACACACATTTGCAATGGAGAGAGATGTGTGTGCACTCGCGACTCGCATTTTATCACCCATTGTGTGGGTTGAAGAACGGCGTTTCCCGATTTTTCACATTTAACATTCATGAGGCGATCATTTAGAGAGGGAATGCCAATTTAATGCCATTTTTCTTAATATACTCCGGTTATGTTTAAAGTGCAAATGCCGATTGTATCCTCTATTATATCAAAAGAGCAGGCGCCACACAAATATGCTAACATAGTGCTTTAGGGAAAGGAAATTGTTTGCACCATTTTATCGTATAATGAGATCTAAAGTGACCGGAGATTCTCGCGGTCACTCGGACATCTCAGCATTACCGGTCAACTGATAGAGCGATAACAGTAGTGGTGTGGGGTTTCAGTTCGGATTTCCTTATAACTCTTAAACGAGTTTAATATTCTAATTTTGTATATAAATTTATTCCATAAAATAAAAAACTGAATAAATTAATTAATTAATATTCACACACCATAAGTTGATATAAAAGTATTTATATCTCGAAGTGCATAATAAATATTAAAGTATTTATATTTATATCTCAATAAACCTTTAGGTTTTTTAGCCTTAAATTTTATCGATGATGACCCAAAAGGTTAGCATTGAAAATTCAAAAATTACTGATTAATGAACGATTTTTTCATGCTCCTGATTTATCATTATCATTATTATTATTATTATTATTATTTTAAATAAAAATTTTGTTAATTTTTTGTTTCGATACAAAATACGGAACACATTTACATGATATTTAAGAGTAGAAAAACTTATCAAATCGTGATTTTAAACTGTGGTATTCGGTAATAAAAATAATTTTAAAAAAATAAATTCAGACACAGATATACAGCGAATCTCTTCACATCCGCAATACCGATACTCCGCGATACTCGAGTTTAACTCACATTAATTGATTGCATAATGAATATGAAATCGTGTGGTAAATTATCAAAAATAAAATATTGTAACTGAAGTTTTTTCTGAAAAATCTGGTTCAAGCATCAACCGTGAGGCATCTAAGGATGCTTAAATCGTTGATTTTGTGTGCGATTTTATCAGTAAAGGATTTAACATTCTTTTGGATTAAAAAAAGTATATATTTTAATGCTATAATATGCTACGCGGACACACGGCGTGAAATGATTTTAGTTGTTCCAATATAATATAAAATATTAGTAATTCAGTGAGAGAGAGAAGAACCTTTATGCAGAGTAAATTATACCGAAAGAACAAGTTTAGGACCGACTTGAAAATTGTTATCTCCTATCATATCATCCTGTTCTGCAGGTACATATGCAGGTAAATATACAGGTAAATATAATAAACAGCGATTTGTTGTTTGGTTGCGCATTGCCATTTAGTTTATAACACTGAACGGCTCCCCCTTTTACCTTTCCTAAGAGTGAAAAATTTATTTTTTGTTTCACCGGAGTTTCTGAGTCAAGAACTTTGTTCCTCTCTTCTCCTGAGAAACGGTCACGTTTTGGGTAATATTGCTTTTGATGATAGTTTTGCGCCACAATTGAACCTGTCAAATGAGAACCCAATGAGAGGCAAAGAGATTCGGCCGACAGAATGTGTGCAAAAATGGTACATTTTTACGTGAGATAAGAACGGATGGAAACAAAGTAAAGCTTTTTATGTCGGTTTTAAAAGATTCGCCGAAATAATTCTCATTTTTCACCGATTATCTTAACAATTCAACTGAACAGATGTGTTTATACTTTGTTTGTGTTACGCAATTTTCTATTTTAAAGATGTTTGTAATTATCGATTGTATTTTAGAGTAATTATCTATGAGTTGATCAATATAAAGATGCAATTTTTATTCTGAAAATTGCTGATCATTACGATAAGAAACTTAACACAATGTAATTCCCTAATTACATTCTTTGACAACATTTTTTCCATTCGTTTCCATTCTTTTCCATTTTCGTACATTTCAATTAATCTTTATTTAAGATATTTTCTCATTACCCCCGAACAGAACAGCATCACTTATAGTATCGCACAGATACAAACTAATGATTTATAATGAGCATAGCATTAGATATTAGTCATTTGTTAGAGTCGAATGGGTTTTGTGTGTAATTTTCCTTTTAATGTTATGTGAATTATTTCCGCATTCAATCATTTCCATCACTGCCGCCGTCACCATTTGAAAACGCTATTCCAAATGATTGGTAAACACTGCCATTGTTATTATATTCAGCGTTGCGTGGTGTATGGGGCCATAGAGTATGGCGTAATCTGTAACAGTATTTCAAGAAAATTTCCTCAGAAAAGGGAATATAATAGGGGAATATAATAGGGGAACTCATGTCAAATACAAATGTTTTGCAGTAACAGAGATCTCTCTCTTCAACAATGTTCCATATTATATTAACACAGCATACAGCATCTCTATTATATTGAATATTATGGTAAAGTTTAGGAAATTTTTGGAAAAGCTTTTGTTTTATTCAGGAGGACATTCATTGATCCTTAAGAGGATGAGAGAAGAGACCATCGAAACGATTCTTGAGAAAAGCATACTCTAGTGTTGTATAAGTTATGTATTTCCTATCACTATTTTCACATAAAATTTCGGTGTAAGTTATTTCATATGTCCATGGGGCGTCTCAGAGATCAGTAACAGTTATGTACTCCGCGACTCCCCGCAATGTATAATGTATGTATGTATATAATGTATGTTTTTCATTCGGTAACCGTTTCAAATGTTTCGAAATAATTGAATTGATCGATGATTTTTTGGATATTAAAGCGAATAATTCAAAACCAAAGCCGTGCCAATTAATAACAGTCAAAACAAAACTCATGTTTTGCATTTTTCGCGATAAACACACATCATTGGAAATGGTAAAGAATTGTGAGACCGTTTCTGTTACAGGGAATTTCCATATCGTTTATGTGCTTTGCACAGCAATAAAAATATAAATTGTTCCATTGTGGTATATTATGTATTATATTATGTATTATATGATGCATTATATAATAGGCTTTTATATTGATTTGTTCAACATTCGTCTGACTTTTGCAATTCCCTATGTTCGGTAGTAAATGACCATTTTGCCCTAAACAAAGTATTTCCATTTGACACTCGTTTTTATATCCCATAAAAAATGTATCAGAAATTCTGTGCGTACCAAAAATGAGCATAAAAATTTGACAGTGTTTCGTGTGGCAAATGCCAATGGAACTGATACTTACATTTAGTGGACGCAAAATGATAAAATTCGTATATAAATAAAGTTTTTATGCTGTGTGTGGCAACACCCAAAATAACATTACAATGGTCTTATCATATGAAGTATCATAAGTGAAAAACTTTCCTTTTTCCATCTCTTTTTATGGCACAATTTAAGAGTTACGAAAAAAGGTTTGACTTTCCCTATCTAATGTCACGTTTTGCGGTAATGCGATACTATGCTCATTGTTTTTCCCTTTTTTCAGTCGAAAGAGTTTTTTACTTGAATTGGCTCAATACGAAAAGATATTCGGATATTTGACATGACACGTCTCACCGAATCGTGTCACTTAATATTGCGATACACGATTTGAAGTTCTTCAACAGGTTCTTCATTTGCATGAGTCATATCCCATATGTTGTAACATGATCTTCACTTTGAATCTCTTTGCAATATTTGCATTTCTCTGAGTTTTTCAATCGGGAATTTTGTTATTTCGCGAATTGCAATTCTTACGCTTGTATTTTCCCCATTTTTTCAAACATTTTCATCGGCGTTTTTCACATGTTTTTCCATTTCTGTCACTATCATGTCTCTGTCAGTATTTCGCAATATGCTGTTAACGCACGAATTTCAGATTCAATTGACGATATTACATATATTCGTTTCTCTTTCTCTTTGTCACTCAACTGTAGGTATTCAATTGGTATGTTTGTTATGTTTGTTAACGCTAACTTTTGTACTATTGTGCCAAAATCTTTATTTACATAAAGCATAAGGTAGCAGCGGGCAATAAAAATACCGTGTTATTGATTACATAAATCTCGCCCGCACAGCCGTACAGTAAAACCTTTACAAGTGAATACCCTCGTAACCCTTGTGTAGTTTCACGGTTTCGTTTTAGTTTAGGGTGCAGCGGTTTCCCAAAATTGCATTTCATCCGAAAAGAGTTGCAAAATTAGGTCAGGTGATGTCTTTCCCAAATAACCCTCTGTTATCATCCTTTTTTCCCGTCATAATTATAATTATAGCATTTCTGTAAGTTGAACATCCTCATCAAAATGAACTGAATTAATTATACTTAACGAATTATTCTCGTATTTAAAAGAACACTAAAAATTGTTTTTTTATATTTATCGATAATCACGAATAGGATGTTCAACATAAAAAGAATGTTAATTTATGAGGTTTAACTGTAAAAACTTTTTCTTTCAGTCCTTGAGTTACATATAAATCACATATGGTCTTAAAGCGAAACTTTATTCGTATGCGTCTATTATTGAATAATATTGAATTGCAAAGCTGAGGCTGTTTTTATTACTTTTATTACGATATTTTTATGTCTGTTGTATTATTTTACTTTTCCCAGTGATGTGATATGAAAATGCCATTTTCAAAATAGTCTTTTCAAATTTTTTTCTGTGTCCGCATGAACCACACCCTAATTGTTTATATACACCTGAGAAAAATGAACCGTCGTAATTTCCTCGCCGTGTAATTGAAAATATCATAAAATTGACCGTTATGCTGGAAAAAGGGCATCACTCGAAACCTGTTTTTTTTGCATTCACATCTATAAAATTTATAGTGTACTTAAATTTAATAGAATTACCTTAGATATTCAGACATCTAATAGAATTTCTTTTCGTAGAAATTGTTATCTTTAATTTATAAGAATAATATTAAATAAACAATAAAAATGTTTCATTTAATTGAATATTTTATTTAATCATTTATTTATTGAGTAATAATTATAAATAAATATAACATTTAATCTAAAAATTAAGACTAATATGGTATTAATTTCCTAAAATACTTTAAAAAATTTTTTAAAATACACAAATAAGTAATATTTACAAACTTAAGATTCTAAAATAATTTTAAGAATTTAAGAATTATTTTCGGCATATTAATTTTAGTTAAAAAAAAGTTTTTGCAAAAAACTCGTTCAATGAAAAGTAATCCGCACATTTCCTATTCGAAAATATTTTTCTATTAAATATAATTCTGTGAAAGTCCATGGCGAGTCACTAAGATTTGTACACTTTTCCAGCATCACGGTCAATTGTTCTTTTGTGGTATTAAAATTCCACCACTGATATGATATAATAATAAAAGATATGTATGTTGAGAGGTCACACACGTTAAAATCTTTAATGTGCTAATAATATTACTACTTTAATATAGGGCAATAACAGGCTATTATTTTTTCTATTATTTTGTCGCCGGTGAATTTGTGGTGTCAATAAATGGTCGGTATAAAAGAATAAATTTCAAAGATGTTGAGGAATGCATGACTGATATAATTGGTAATAAATAGGATTTATTAATAACAAAAGTGAAAACAATAATAATAATAATAATAATAATAATAATTATAATTATAATAATACATTAGAATGAAATTATTATTATGGAAATATTATTTCTGAACACCGATTAGGAAATTGGAATAGAAAAATGCATAAATATTTTCATCGAATGTCCTTCAGCATTGACTTTTAAATTTACTTTTGGTATTGGGTTATTATTAATAACTTATTAATGCCCGCGGATTCGTCAAAAATACATTATATTTTATTACCTTAGATAACTCTTAAAATATAAGTCACTATTTAATTAAGATAAATATAACTGTCGGAATCAATTTAATACCCGATTATAGAATATCATATCCTATTTTAAAGGGAAATAAATTTTAGCATTTCTATTTTTGTTCTTATCGTGTCTCATGCAACGATTAGGGTCGTGCAGCATTTGTTATTCAGCATTTTTAATGAGATAATTCTTTAATGTTGTATAATGTGATTACAGTGGACAAATCCTATGTACTTCTGTACTGAATTTGATTTTTATTTTAATTAATAACCCAATTTCATGGGAAACCGTATCATTCGCACATAATATTTGTTTCTGTTTTTTATGCCGAACAAAATCAAAATGCTTTTCAATGACAATTGTAGTAAATTATATATACAACATTTGCAATCAAATTTAACTATTGACTTGCAATTTATAAATTATACAGAGTGTCTAATTAATAACTGTCAATTCAAAATACACGCGGATATTCACAGAAGAACGGTCCTGCAGAATATTGAAATGCTGAACCGTTCCCAATTAATAGGGTAAAAACAGAGCGGAGGTTATAGGTTGAGACCTTTCATATATTATTTTTTTAATTAAAATGCTAGAGCACACGAAAAAATCACTCCTCAGCTAAAAATCTAATTTAGACCATAACAATCTCCTGAAAAATTGATGAGCGATCATCCTCTATATATAGAGTTCTCATTTCGCCACAAAATAATAATTTACGTTTTATTGATTTTATTAGTTCAACAGTATCCTATGCTCTCAATTGATTGTAATCGAATTTTGTATCACACTGTGGAATAAGTCTAACTTTAGATTAAGGAAAAAGGAAATAAATATTAATAATGTTAATATAATATTAATTACGCATAATTAAATCTTAAAAATTTAATTTAAGGGTTAATACGTATATCTTATCATAAGACACAAACGTGTGGTGATTTAATTTGGGATAATGTTTAATTCTGATTTAAATGGTCCATTTTGAGCTGATATTAGACCATTTACTTAAACGCACGATTTTTTATATTTCATTTAAATTAGTATTATCTTTATTCCCCTAATAATTCACATGAACATATTTAATGTGTAATTTAGTGTGCAATTTGTATGAAATTTCATGAAAAAACGAAAAATTTGGAACTTATCCCATTTACTTCTGACCCAATCTTTCAGTGCATAATTACATGCGGAAACCTTTGAAATTATCATTTAAAAATATTTTTAGAAATTTCAAGGAAATTCTATAGAAATTCTATGATAAGATATTCTAAGATATATCTTTGTTTTAGTAAAATAATTTTAAATATAATATGATAATATTGAAACAAAGAAATGCGTTAACTGTTTTCAGGTCTGTGAAGACCCATTCAAAGACCGGTACGATAATTAATTTTGACAGTTAATAGTTAATATTATTTAGAAAAATTAGTTAATTCCCTCCCTTATTCCATGACTAACTGAATCCCCTAAAAAAGCAGCTGTTTTTATCTTTTCATGCATTTGGACATTTGATGAACTCAATAAGCTTTACTCAATGGAGGGAGGAATAAAAGAATATTCTACGGTATAATTGTTGTTTCAATAATAGCATAGCAATTGCCATATTTAATATTAACGGTGACAGGTAATTGTTCGGTTGAAATGAACGATACGAGTCGCTTTATCGGAACATTTATATAAAAGAAATGAACACTTATGCTGGCATTTAATGGTTCTTTTTTAGTTGAGGATATGTGATTCAACGCCAAATATATTAATACTAATATTATAAGCATAATATCTCTTCAGTGTCATTATTTTTCATACGGAATATATTCTGTATGTTTTGTTCTGCTTATGGAAGATATTTATGGGGCTGTTACATATGTTAGCATTACGTGAATCGTGTAACGTGATTATCTTACAATTGAATACATCCAAAAACTTAAATTAACTGTGTTTAATGTCCCTGAACATAAGACTCATGAAATAATGTGGAATCATTAAGTGCTGTCATTTCCCCTGCAGAATAATTAAAGTAAAATTTCTTCAGCGTTATTATTTTGTGCCAAAATTATTCAAATTTATAGGGTGTGTTTAAACGAAGTGCATATTTACTCACATCCATTGTCAATTAACTAAATAAAGTAAAGTAAAGTATCTAATCAAACATTTAAATTAGCAGAGCTAATATTTTCAAAACAATTTAATTTCGCAAACTCTACGTAAACTTTAAAAGCACATCATCTAGCTATGGTAGCGTATTATTCTGGACAAATTTGTTTGATTAATTTTCTCATCCGTTAGCGTTTTTTATTTTCTACAGTGTGTTTCATTTATAATATTAATTTGTCGGTGAACTGAAGCATAAGTTAAACTTTTTATGCTCCTTTTCTCTCAATACACATGCACTTTTCCCCATTAGTGCCGAGTCTCTTGAGCTCACACTCGAGAAGAGAAAGTACCAGAGAAAGTACCACTTTTAATGATGAATGATCAATCATTGCTGTACTCTCTTTTCTCTATGGTTTTTGATGCAAAAAATTGCGTATGCAAACGAATGAATGACTGTACGTGACGGTACAAAAATTTAAGGGTAATTCTCTACATTTTAAAATATTATCCTTTCCTTTTGTTACCATTCAACTATTAGCTTAACTCATTCCCGAGTAATGTAAATGTTATTCTCAACGCAATTTGGCTAAATATTTGCATATACCACTTTGAGCTGACTCGAGGCTAATCATTGGAAAACACATTGAAAATGGAGAGAGAATAATCTTAGGCCATCGTAATCGCAACAATGGAAAGAGTTTGTGTTTGGGATGAGGATGATCAAAAGGGATGATCAAAAGGGATGATCATAAAGGATGATCATAAAGGATGATCGTAATGCGCTTGAAAATGAGGAAATTTAAAGTGAAAAAAAGTGTTGAATGCTGATGGAGGAAAGTAAATGCACAAAAAGAGATGCCGAAGATTTACTTTACTTTAAGGGAATGCGTATAATGTATTGAGGAGCATAAAGTTTGATAGTGAAAAGGAGAGCATAATCTTTCCGGCTTTTGACTCCATATAAAAAATTGTTCCTTCACGATAGTGGTTTTACACAAAGAATGCTGCACGTATAATAAATAAGTATTACTAAAAATCTCCAGAGCAAAGTTTCTCTCTCCCCTTTTCACTCAGTCACTCACATGATCACTGTTAACAGTACCATCATCTGAAAAACTCTACCAGAGTTAAGTCTGCACAATGAGATGATATTAGAGAGGAAATTGGGATATCATATTACATGGGACCAAAGAATATATATATAAGTTTTACTCGAGTTAAGTTTTACTCACAGGGATAAGGATTTTGGCATTTATTGGGTACAGCCTCATCATTAAATTTTATTTCCCCCGTTTTTCTCCGCTGTATTTTATCACTTACACGGTGCGAGCATTAAAGATGATGGAGATGATAGTTAAAAGGGGGAGAAACTTTTAATTGTATTGCCAAAAGGCTCTTTTGGGTTTATATGAGTGTATACACGAAGACCCTCGTACCTGAAGAGATGAGACATCCACAATCACTTGACTCAAATTATAGCCGAAAAAGCCAAAATAGGAAGTGCCGGGAGCGGGTAAAACCATAAGATATACTGGTTTATGACATTACTTAAGATGCAATGAAGAAAAAGAAAGATGAGACTCCAGAGTCAAGAGCGGCATCGACGATGGCCCTTTAAATCCCATCTCATCATGTGAAAAATGAGCATCAAAGCCAAAAGACCCAATATTAGGCTATCAATAGTTATACCAATACCTATATCAATACCTATGCCAATATCTATGATATTCTCGTGTTTGATTATCTCCGATTTCGCATCGGCTTTTTATTGCACCATCACTGTCATTTAATATTCTTCGATATTTCCATATCAGTTTACCTCATTACTTATCATGATGAGTCTGGAATTCCGTTCAACATATTTAAAGAGGTTATTTATGCTGATTCATGTTTGTTTATTCAGATTTTATTGTACTCATTTATGGTAATTAGCAATTGCCATATGAGTCATTTTAATGTCCTCGAGAATTGAATATGCATGTGAAACAATTCGAGAAATGTTTAAGACCATCATTAGGATGGTTTCACCGTCAAAATAAATTTAACATCACATTTGCTGATTCACAGGAATGTCAGAGTATCCCATTTCAGGAGTTAAGATAAACAAAAATAGAATACTTATGATACTAACATTAGAGTGCGGTAAATCTGTGATTTATATTAAAACATTTGACCACACTTTAAATGCTTTATCTGTAGATAAGAGTCAAGCAAAAAGTTAATGGCGAAAAAAGATAAATAATAAATCATTTATAATGACGCACAAATAAAACACATTTTTAATGTTAGCGTTACACGAGAAAATAAGAAATTTGCAAATTGTAGATTTTAACTAAATTTGCATGCATATGCAATGCTTATTATTAGGATAAGTCAAGTAAAGTCAAGTAAAGTCAAGTAATTTTTCAAAATAAAATATGTTTATAACCGTCGCAGTTGAAAATTAATTAAAATTAAAGATAATTTATCCAAAATTAATGACGTTTTTCAACGACCACTGAAACTATCCGCTCTGTATATAGCGCATGTCTCAAATTATTT